>JAPYYZ010003001.1:0-14257 GCA_030522705.1 Eretmocerus eremicus | reverse complement strand
ACAAGCAAGTCACTGAAGGATAATCACGGTGATGATTTTTAATAAATACCGTGAATATCGTGGAATCCTCATTATTAGTCTGAACTATTGTGCCAATCTCAAGATGAAGTGTTCGGATCACATCCATATCTATGAGTCCCAGATCATCTGCTGTCCAACAGGGGTGAAAATGTCGCAGTCTAATGCCAAAAAATGGACCAAATTATCATTTCGAGTCAGGAGCGGCTCATTCGAATACTCGATGGTTTCAATATTCCACAATTCCACCTTGGTCAAACTATTTTCTCCTTTTTCATTTGCATTCTTGTTCTCTGTTAATTCAACAGTGGTCAAGCCAGACTCATCCTCATCATTCTCATTTAAATTCTCCGTCACCTTGATATTCCATGATTCAACAACGGTCGGGCCGTCCTCTCTTCTATTGCTTCTCTCGATTGGTCGATTCTCATTCTCTCTTTCACCTATCTCATTCTCATTTGGCTGATTCTCGTTTTTTACTTCTCTCTTATTATTTCTTCCGTTTGTCTCATTTTCTCCTTTCCTCTTAGCGTTTCTCTCATTTGTCTGATTCTCGTGTTTCTCTTTCTCATTCCCTCCCCATGACTCTCAATTGGTCGTATATCGCCGAGGCGAGTAACCATAATCACGGGTGGAAAATTTTCATAATTCTCATTTTTCTTAATGTCCATCAATTCTCTCACAAATTCGTTCAGACTGATCAACTCCATCCGGCTGACAACGGGCGATAGATCGACTGAACAAGTAGCGTTCTCAATCTGTTGATTGAACTGTGTACCGACAGAACGAATCACGAAAACCGTGTAGTCGTCGTCATTGTTAGATTTTTGTTTCTTTCCAGTATCATTTTCTCTTCATTCCGTCTCATTGTCTTCTGCCTTGCGCTTTCCCGGTTTAGTCGAGCTTTTGGGGTCAGAGAAAAGAAGAATAGGGGAAAAGGGGGAAAGGATGGAATTTCGAGATAGCGCATCAGCATTTGTATTCATTTTTCTAGCCTTATGTACTATATCATATTCATATTCTCTCAACTTAATTTTCCATCGTGCCAATCGAGAAATCGGATCTTCCAGTGTATGTAGCCATAACAAAGATCGGTGATCTGTGACCAAAATGAACTTACGCCCGTATAAGTAGGGCCTGAAATGTTGAACTGCGAATCATAGCCAATAATTTGGATAGAAATTTGATATATGTCCGATACTAGAGATTTGTGGTGGTCTCGGACTTAGTCCGAGATACCCATGCATCGTCATTCCACCACAAATAGCCAATAATTCTCTTTCAGTCAGACTGTAATTGCACTTTGCTGAATTGAAAACCTTAGATGCGTAGGCAATTGGTAAATCCTTGACAACTGGCCCTTGACTGAGGATAGCTCCGAGGCAATACTCTGATGCGTTGATTGTGACAACGGAAGGGTCTGAACCTGCGGAATTAGCGTACTATAATAATGGTTCTGAGCAAAGTTTCTGTTTCAATGTTTCAAATGCTGTTTCTTGATCTGGGCCCCATTCGAATGGTACTTCTAATGTCAATAATTGAGTCAAAGGCTTGGCTATCTCTCCAAAATCTGGTATAAATCGTCTTCAATATCCGGCAAGTCCCAAAAATTGTTTTATATTCTTTCGAGTTGAAGGGCGCGGAAATTTCGATACAGCTTCGGGTTTTCTCGGGTTTGGCCGAACTCCCTGATCAGAAATAATGTGGCCGAGATAGCAAACTTCTTTTCTAAGAGAGACATTTGTCAGGTTGGAGTATAAGCTTAGCCGTTCTCAGTCTACCGAACACCCTCTCCATTTCTGATAAGGATCGACTAAAAACTATCATATCGTCCATGGAAACCAGTACATCGAGGTCAATTAACGCGGAGTGTATTAAATTTTGGGATGTCGATGGACTACCTTTGAGTCCTATACCCATTCTTCTGAGTTGAAGATGTAATGATCCTGTTAAAAAGGCAGTTTCCGGAGCGTCAGCCGAATCTAGAGGTACCTGATAAAATCCCTGTGCTAAATCCAAAATTGAAAAATATTGACAACGCCCGAGCTGATCGAGAATCTCTGTAATATTGGGTAGAGGGTATGCAGAAGCTATTGTTTTTTCATTTAAGGCGCGAAAATCAATGACCAGCCTCCACCTTTCATTGCCCTTAGAGTCCTCCTTCTTAGGAACTATCCAAAGCGGGGAATCGTATGGTGATTCTGAGTGTTCTACAATGTCATTCTTTAAAAGATCTCCTACTTGTTTTTCAATTTCTTCGCGTAATAGTGGAGGGTGGCGGTACTGTTTCACATTGATAGGTACGTTGTCAGTGGTTAGTATATTATGCACTCTTGCGTCTGTTTTACTGAGTTTGTCGGCAGGTGAATGAAATTGAAAGGGGTTTTCAGTGACCAATTTTTCGATGCTATCTCGCTCCTCCGAATTTAGATCTTCTAGGTTTAGACCTTCTAGAATTCTTTTGATTCTATCCTGGATAAAAACTTCTAAGAGTGAAGGTACTCGTAACCATAACCTCAACCAATAACCTAAAGAAATACGTCATTCTATCTCCAACCCGTCGGGAAATTATTCATTCTTGCAAAACAATAACCTTGAGAGACAATCCTTGGCAGCCGCAAGCGAGCGGGGTTCCCGATGCACGGTGAGGAAGGCTACCGATGTCGTTGAAATTTTATCAGTTTTCAATGGCCAGGACATTTCAATTGACCAGTTTATACGCGAGTGTAGAAGCGCTGAGTGATTCATAGATCCGTCCGACAAAGATTTCTTCCTCGAACTTGTAAAATCGAAAATCGTTGGCCTTGTTAAGGCTCACATACGAGGGAGAATATTTGATGATTACGACGCCTTCGTCAAGCACTTGAAGAGAGCTTTCTCTTCGGCCCAGAATCCACCTCAGATTCAAGTCGACCTGGCTCGAGTTATGCAAAAAGACGAGGAGAAAGTAGCAGATTACGGTTTACGCGTGGCTAATATTTTGCGAAGAGGGATCGAATTGATTAACGGGAACTTTGACGCTGGGGTTGCACGAGGTATTATTGAAGGCATGTCAAAAACCGCCGTCGAAAGTTTCATTTTGGGTCTTCATGGAGAACTAGCCCAAATGATGATGAATCAAAACCCCATGTCCTTAGAGCAGGCTATAAGCATTTCTACCGATTTCGAGAAGCGTCGCGATCAGCAACGCAACTTGCATTCCACTTATGAACCTCCGCAAAAAGCGCGTAAGGTGTACTGTCATGCGATCGATGGTATTCCAGACAACGATAATACGAAACCAAGAAATTCTTATGGGAATCGTCGTTTTTGCACTTTCTGCTCCAAACCTAGACATTCCGCTGTGACTTGTTTCCATTTCAAATGCGCCGCTGAACGGGGTGGGTATTGCACTCGCTGCAGAATGACCGGACATTCTCTCGAAATCGTAACCGACGAGGGCGAAACGAGAACACCCCTCCCGTCGAAAATATCCCACCCTTAGTGGAGAATTTAAACTCCCGATGCGATCGTCAGATGGGCACAGTGACCGCATCGCAACTCGGGGAACCTACACCGTCCAACGCCGTGCCCTCACCAACCAATTAGTGACGAGGGAAAAGTGCCCTACAATACGTCTCCATAGTCCTGATTTGAACAGGGAGGTCGTGCTTCTTGTAAATACAGGATCCGAATTGAATTTACTGAAACTTGCTCTCTTGCAATCAACAGAGTAGTGGACGTGGGGAAAACTTTCGGATTATCTGGAATAAGTCATGAGTTGCTAACCACTCTGGGCGAATGTGCGGGCGACCGGACGGGCGAATCCCTTGTTGCGTGTTGGAGGGGGGGGGGGGGGCTGGGCAAATCCCATCGCAAGCGTATGAAATCGGGCGTTTGACTATGAATTCCTCTAATTCTCTCACAAATTCTCCCAAACAGTAGTCGCACTATATGATACCTCCTAACTTGTTGGTAGTATACAATTTCCCGAAATGTAATCGGTGGCACTACAGAACCCACACTCCTCTCCCTCAATCATATTTAGATTCGAAGTCCTTTTGAAATCGTCTTGAGATATCATCTGCTTAGATCGACGCGTAACATGGTAGCGCTCTGATCAGAGCAATCTACTGTACTGTCATCCTGTCCTGCTTTCAATTCTATTGAACCATCATACCGGATTCACTTATTATCATCCATTTCAGGTATAAATGCTGCAGATATCACAACTAAAGAAGGAGAAACAGTATATTCTAGCGCCTGGTCAATCCCGATGTTATGTTCCATGCTCCTGCCTGTCTCAAAGAAATCCATAGCCAATGAGTTGTAAGTTGTAATAGAATCATGGAACCTGCGATAGAAAACCCAATCGTCTTTTTGGATGTTGGTGTTGATTCAGAAAGAGCCGGCAGGGTCGTTATAGAACTTTTTAGAAAAAAAGTCCCGAAAACTGCAGAAAATTTTCGAGCCCTGTGCACGGGTGAGAAAGGATTGGGTAGCAAAGGGAAACCTTTACATTACAAAGGATCAGTGTTCCATAAGGTGATTCCTCATACCATGGTGCAAGGTGGTGACATCATCAATTTCGATGGTTCCAGTGGTGAAAGTATTTATGGATCCCATTTTGAAGATGAAGATTTACACACTCCTCACAATGAGAAAGGACTCTTAAGCATGGTTAATGAAGGAATACCTAACAGCAATAGCTCACAATTTGTCATAACTACTGCATCCTGTCCCCAGTTGAACAATACCAATGTCATATTTGGAAAAGTGATCAGAGGTTTGAACGTGATCGAAGACTTGCGGCAGCTTTCAAATGCCAACACTAATAAGCCTATTAACAAAATTTGGATAACCGATTGCGGTGAGTTGAGTGGTTACAGTGATTGGGGATTGGAGGACGATGATGGAGAAGACATCTACACTCCATATCCAGCAGACTGGAATTATAATCCTCAATTGCATGAACTCTCCCCTGAGAGTATCGCTAATGTTGTAATGAAAATAAAAAATAGTGGCAATACATTCTTCTCCCTGAAAAAGTATGCCACTGCGGAAAATAAGTACAAAAAAGCTCTAAGGTACAATGAATGGATTTTGAAGAATCCAAGTTCGAAGAATCCTCCACAAAATCATGTGAGATTCAACGAACTGAAAATAATCATCATGCTCAACCTAGCTGCCGTCAAAATTCAACAATCTGATTTTAAAGAATGCTTGAGTCTCTGTAATCAAATCCTAATAATGGATAAAAAGAATTGTAAGGCATTATTCAGAAGAGGTCAAGCTTATATCGGTTTGAATGAGTATGAACTTGGATTAGCAGATTTTAAGAAAGCTCAGGAAGAAAATCCTAGTGATCGAGATATCACGAAAACAATTGATTGCATCAAATCAACAATGAAATCCCATTTAGAAGCTGAAATGGCCACGTGTAGAAGAATGTTCAAAAGTGTATGAGTTGAGCGTGTGATGGATGGATACATCTTTTTACAGTAGAACCTGATTCACTCAAACCTCCTCAACCTTCAGAGGATAGGGATGATCACTATATTGACCCGTGGTCTATGTAGTTTATTATAGAATCATTATGTATGAGGATTTTGATGAAATCGGAGGTCACTTCGTTAGGAAAAATCTCCGTCTTCTTGAAGTCGATTCGAGAACGTCTTTTACTTAGATTTGGAGCTCGGTCCCGTCAGAAGATGTAGTTATTCCCAATTCTTTGAAGGGGTACAGTACCTAGCGAAATTTAGGGATCATAGATATTTCCAGTAAATCGACGTTATTGAACGAATTCATAGTATAGGAATTTGAAAGGTAATCTCCAAGATCACAACAAAAGTCATTGATCTATGTCTTACAAGGAATAAGGCTATAACCCACGAAAGAGGGAGTAAACATTCTTCATTTCACTCAAAAATCACCGGTAACTTCGAGGGAAATCATCCTATCTCTAAAATTCTAATGGGATATTGTAGTTCGAGTCAAACCTAAATTTCTCTTCTCTCAAAGTTCCTCTGCCACCTTTTGCGACGTTCAGAAGAAAAAGTTTCATTCCCTGTCTCATTAACGAGGCTCGAAATGAGACGTCACCTTCGTTTCTTCAGGCTTCGTTTCAGTAACCAGCAACCGATCTCAGTAAATAATCAGACTCAACATTTTTGACGTCATAATGGCTGAAATTCTACAGTTTGTTGCCAGGTTCCCCAAGGATTAAGCGTCTGGAAAGCTGTTTTGACCTTTCTATGCAAATGATGAGTGATTTAAAGCAAAATTTTTCGATATTGGGAATGTCACGAGTATTCTTTAAGCAACTTTTGTAGATGGGGGAATAGCGGGTTTCCACGCGATGAGAGGATTGAAGAATTCAAGACTAATGGCAATGAAAGAGGGTCTTAGAAAAATGATAACGCTTGTGATTGGTAGATTTACTCGTTGGTTTTTCACTTGTTGCTTCCCTTCTTCGATTTCAAATAACATTTCTCCTCAAAAATTTGTCAATGAGGCTTAGCTACAGTCAGGCGTTGATGGAAGGACTGATTCACAGTAACTGTCATTTTCATCGTCATCCTAGTTTTGAATTTCTCATTTTTCTTTTCATCGCGTGGAAAATCGCTATTCTCTCGCCCACGAGTGCTGACAAATTTGGAACTTGGATGCGGAGTACATTCGGATACAAGGGCGTGAAAACAGCTTTCACGCCCCTGTATCAAACTATATTCTTTGATAATCTGTGAGTGAGAGCTACTCACCCGTTTGTAGGGTTAACTTTCCCCGCACAGAATGTCACATTTGTTGACGGTTTGTCGATGTACAAGAGTTAGTTGATCGCTTGGAAGCCAACCCATAAGAAAATTTCGATACTGGAAAGTTATATGAGTGAATTCCGTGAATCTTTAACTTTATCGGTTCTACGTAGGAAACCCATGAACCTAGGGGTACACGATAACCCTGCCGATGATTTTGTAGAGCAACAACGGACGAACGGAGGTCCCTTGATCATCTCGTAGGTCACCGTAACCTCCCTTTTCCAAAATCATCATGAACTTATGATTTTGATCTACTTTTTGAACTTCAGGGTGATGACGGGAGAGAGATTTGATGTGTCGCCCGGAGCCCATCCGTGACGTGAGTTGATGCGGGCTCCGGAGCGTGCAATGAGTATTCTCGGTGCTGTTCTTCGACGATCGTGTCCAGGGCAATCGAGCTACCTGAGTTGAGCGTGAGCTGCTGCCCGAGCTGAGGTCATTGTGAGCGACCGATTTGCGTCCAGGCCGTCGATTTGTAAGTGCCACTCGCAAATTTCTCTCTTCTTTCTCTGGGCCCTTGATTGATATTTCCCTCAATGCTCGTTCAATTCTCTTTTGCGATCAGCGGACCGATTGTAAATAGTTCCTTGAATAAATGACCGTTTCTTTCCTTTTAATCGAGCGTGTGCTCATTCAGTGTTCCTCACTCCTCAACAGTCAGGAAAAGCTCACACTCTGAGCTTCTCAAACGAAACCAGGCTCTGCGTGGAAGTAACGAGCCACACGAGCCGTTACATGGCATGTGTACGCCCGAACCAATGTTCGGTGGCTGAGGTGCTTTACTTGAGGGTTCGCTGCATACAATTGATAGGGGGCCAGGAGCGTGGAGGTGATTTCAGGTGCCGTGAATCACGAAGTGTCGGGTCCTTGACGAACACTTTATTAACAATCATTCACACCCAGTAGAATATTGTCACTCGCGTTGAGTAATACACAAAGTTGTGCGAATGCACTGGGATTGCGGTTCCGCGAGCTCAAGCACAATTAGTTATGTTGATCAAAAATCGTCGCGTACACGTGAACAAGAGAGAGGTCCGCGGTGGGCCAGTGTTTTGGCTCAACATGGTAGCTCGAGAGAGATAGAAGATCTCTTCTTGCGATGATCCCCACGTGCAGACTGATGCACGCTGCGGGATTACGGGGTTCACGTGACAATGCTCATCGCCTCGCTTTCGGTGCAGAGCAGGCGGCTTTGTACCGTAGTACGTCGCTCAGCTCTCTACTCCGAGCAACGAGCAAGGGCAATGCGCCGAAAAATGGTGCGAGAGCCACGCGGCAAGGCGCAGACAATTACTTACCGCGAGTCACCTTGAGAACGGCGATACTACTCCGAGCTGCTCCTCATCCGGCTCGAAGGACTAAGCAATCCCGAGGACTTTCTTATCAGTTCCTGGTTGGCTGGCCATTTCCACAGCCATACCATGATCATATGTTGAGAGGGACCTGCTAGTAACTCAGGAAAATTGCCAGCCCATGTCTGTAGTTTGAGCTGGCCAGCAGCAGTGAGTTTGATCAGCTGATCGCGAATCGCGATCGCTCATTTGAGGTCGTCGGCGCCCATGAAAGAGTGTTTGACAAATGTGTCTTCCCCCAGCACAAGGGCTGCAAGGGGGTAATTTGGACATTCATCCTGAGCTAGCTGAGCTAAAACTCGCAAGGCTAGATAGGGGGAACAGGTGAGTCCGTACACAACTGTTATCAGAGTACAGATGAGCAGTTGTCCGTCGGGTGGTGGTCGCCAAAAAGTAGCTTGAACATGTCTATCATCCGGATGAACGAGAATTTGGCGAAACATCTTCGCCATGTCTGTGCACATGACGAATTCATTCTGCCTCCAGCGCAAGATAATAGACGTGATGCTTTTGCAGTTTCGGACCGGAGTGAAGAATGTTATTTATTGATAATCCATTTCACGTGGGTGAAGATCCATTAAAAACTACGCGAAGAGCAGTAGTGAGGCTATCTTCTCGAATCACAGTGTGGTGGGGAATAAAATGGAGCGAAGATTCGCCCACTTCCTCGGAGGGTATGTTTTCTATATGGCTTGAATCTTTACGCTTATCCATGAAGTCTTAAAGCCATGAAAGCTTCGCCAAATCAATCTCAAAACTGATCTTTCATCGTTATTTTGTATTCAGTTTCCATCTTCATTCAGTCTGGTTTTTAGGGCTCTGTATGTTTGTCCATTGTACACGAATCCGCAATTTTTCATGGAATCTCATAGACTACATGCTTGGTTTGGAGAAGATCGAGGGGTCCTTGCCTTATTTGATAATGATGGTGAAACTATTGCATGTTCTAAAGATTGGGCGAACCTCAAATTTTTTCGGAGCATTCCTCAAAGGAATTTTCAAATCTTGCATCTGGCAACATTGATGACTCTTCCCAATGCCCCCGGCCTTAATGTAGATGCAGTTTAAGAAGTAGAGTAGTGTGAGCGTTAGTGTGGGATGTATTTCCAACTGGAAAAACGAGTTCGAGCACATATCGTAGCACGCTGATAATCAAAACAGTCGCAAGTCCTCACTCAATTGGTCGCTATTTCGCACTTAGTACAAAGTATTACGCGAAAATGCCGTCGTCAGTAATCCATATTCCGCTGTGAGACGCTGATACGACCGTATGAAGAATGACGGGACGAAACGTCAGAATAGGTGCAACGAGATACGGCATATGCTTCGAGCAGAATAAAAAGGCGAGGAACTGGAAGAACAAACGAGTAAAAGAATCAAAGTACTCTACGAACAAGCATCGCGCACTGAAAAAACGCTTGATAGTGAATTGGCGTAGAATCCATTGATGATTCCACTGAACAGGGAGGAACAGTTGAAATGGATAAACAAATGCCTGCCATTGGAAACATTAGTTCTTGGACCAATGGCGGCATTCGATTCACCGATTTTTTTTCTGAAAAATCGATGGATTATTGTCTATTTCATGGAGAAAGGTTATCAAGGGAAAAAAGTTGAGAGTCAGTAATATGAGGGCAGAAATCGCCTATAATTTTGTCAAAGAGAGAAAACTTGTTCAAAATGTTGATGTTATTAAGTGAATTTATGATGTTATTGAGTAAATGATCTTGACTGATGAATCTTGATCTATTCATTTCATTATCTCTAAAAGATATTTAGAGCGACAAAATTACAACTCAAATTTTCCATTGGAAAGGGGGGGGGGTCCGTTATCTTTTTACGACGTAGTACAGGGGGAGGGGTCAAATGTTACGGTGTGCCATTAGCGGGGGGGGGGCGGGGGGGGGGATTGGAAATGGACAAAATCGGGTTAAGTAGTATGTGAATGTTACCATATTGGTTTTTCCTCGACAATATCTCTACTATCTGGATATTGTTTTCATGAGACTGAGGTCGAGCTATTTGGATCGCCTTGTCCACCAACTTATAGATAATGGCTTCCTTGACTTCCATCGTATGAATGAGTTGAAGTTTATATACCTTTCCGAGAAGATTGTTTTCTCATACCAATTAAAAACAGGGGCATCATCTCCTTTTCCATGAATCGCGATGTCAAGGTAAGAAAAGTGAGAAAACATTTGCCATTCTTAGATCGTTGATTGGCTGAGAAGATCAAGTCGACTAGGAAATTCTTCAAGTCAAATGATGATATTTTGATAACACGGGCGGACAAGGGAAACATCACAGTTGTGATCAGCAAAAATGACTACATCGAAAAAGTTGAATCTCAACTCTTAGATGACCCGTACTATTCTACTTTGCAAAAGGATTTTCTAAATAACCTCAAGCAAACAGCAAATAAGCAAATAGACTCGTGAACCGCTACAGACGTTTTTGATGATCATTCAGATTGTGTCACACACGTACTGAACCCCATAAATCGTAACATAGCAAGCATACGGTCTTATCAAAATCCATAAACAAGACAATCCTGCAAGAATAATCGTTTCCAACTTGAAGAGCCCAATCGCTCCTTTTGATGAATTCATCTCGAATCTCCTATAAAAATATGTTCCGAAATCCCAGTATGCCGTGAGAAATAGTTCACAGTTGAAGACGGAATTGGAGGGCTTCATCGTGCTTAGAGGTTTTACTTTCGTTTCCCTGGACGTCAAATTGATGTATCCCGAATTAGATCAGAGTTTATACGACAAGGGATGATAGACATTTGGAAATTCTTGGCGGGCACTATCAATCTCTCTCAACATGAATTTCTAGATGGTATCACATTTCTTTTGAATTCGACAATTTTTCCATTCAATGAGAGAAACTACAAAAGGTTGATCTGGTCAGCAGTCGTCAGCTTACCGATCGACATCGAACAGCTGACTTTCAGAAAGCTGTAATCACGATGGCTTCCTGCCTACTCCGCGAAAGCCAGAAAACGTTTCATTCTAACAAGTAGTGGTGATTGAATCTATCATATCGTCATTCTACAAAGTCTAGTCGGAACATTGAAATCCATTTCCTAGAGAATATATATCCTCAGAAACACTATGTAGAAAAATTTTAGTATCTGTGTGGGAGATTTCTGTATGTGTATAGTGTTGATCATGTGTAATGGTGAGTGTGGAAAATTCATAATTATCTGTAGGAGGAAAACCTTACCTGAAAGACGAAATTCATAGTTCTTAGAGTGTACACGATCATTTATTTTTCATAGTTCTGAAGAAGGGAATGTAGATATTCCCGAAACGTCGACGACCCAAATAAAGTTATAGGTTTGGCTCATACATCGTGTAAATGAATATACCTTACAACTTCAAGAATATCACTATCTCTTTTGCAGAGTCAGTAGAAAGATAAGAAAGCTCGAAAGTTTGCGCAGAATCGTCGCATCTGAAACAAGATCTAACTGCTTTAGTATGCAGTAGAATCATTCCCGTCGGTGAGATGGAGTACACCACGAATTTACTCATGAATGCTATTTGGATTGGCAACTCTGAAAGTATTTCAGACTTCGGCTCCAGGATATTATATCTTCGTGACCAATTTCTCGAATTTATACGCTATGAAAAAGAATTTCCCGAGAAGATATATTGGAATGTTGCAAGGCGTGTAGCAATGGAGCAATTTTGTGAATGTATGGGGAAATACTCCGATAAGGCTGTGCGACAGAAAAGTCTTCGCTCTCTTAACGAAGCCATACCAATTGCAGAATCTATAAAAAAACAGTTTGGAAGAAAGTTTGGATGGAAAAATTGGACCAAAGTCACGTTCGAACCACCCGAAGGAGTCAGCATTCCAAATCTGATTCAGCCACCCTGATTCTCATCAAGTCCCGTCACTAAAGTCGAACCAAAAAACTTTTACGATAACTTATCTCCATACAAAGCAGAGAGAACAAACTCTCTACTTTTCTCTCCGACTCACATCAGAATCAATATGAATGACTTATGATTCAAGTTTGAATAAAAGTAATCGGATTAAGGTTCAAATGAAATGTGATGATTGAGGGAAATAAATCATTCGGAAGATTTTACAACAAGCAAGATGGAAGCATTTCTCCAGGTATACATACAGGGTGTCCGAAAAGTCAATATCCTCCGCCCCCTCCTAATAAATCGAAAATGGCTCCGGATATCGAAAAATCCAAAAACACGTTTCCCCTGAAATCGAGGGAGAAGCTAAAAAATTGACTCGAATTTGACCTTGAGCGTGATCTTAACCATTTTTTGGAGGTGAACTGCAATGTCTCAAACGGAAACATATGTTTTTGACTTTGGATTCTAGAAAAGCACAAAATTTGACGTGCAATTAGGATTTTGTGACAATTCTTCAGATGACCCCTGGGATCATTTCATGGTTCAAAAGTCTCTCGAAAAGCGTTCCAACGCGCGAGAGCTTGGGTGATGCACTGGAACGGGCAATGATCGGAAAAAAGGTTCCCCAGAGTTCATTCGACCTTTCACCTGTGACCTTGAGCTCGACCTAGTCCGTTTTTGGTGGTCAACTCCAGTTTCTCGAACGGAAATTCTTCTTTGTGAATCCGGATTCTGAGAGAACGCAACGTTCTACGTTCCGAGATGATTTTTTGACAGTTTCTTAGATGACCCCTGGGAATGTTCTGGGGTCAAAAGTCTCCCGAAAGCGTTTCGTGCCAGAGCTGGGATAATGCACTCAAATAATCAGTCATCTTGGGGAAAGTTCCTGAGAGTTTGTTTGATATCTGACCTGTGACTTTGGTTATGGCATCACTTGTTTTCGGAGATCGTCGCGAGCTTTGTGAATGGAAATCCATGAGTCTGGCATCAGGTTCCACGAAGTTGCAGCATTCCGCGATCGAATATGATCTTTCAAAAATTTTTCAGATGACATCTCGAATTTTTGTGGAAGTTGAGAACCCGCAATCGAAATCAGGGATTCCGTTCAAAGAACTGGGAATAACCTGAAAAAATGGACGAGGTCACAACCCAGGTCACAGGCCAGAGGTCGAATGAACTTTGAAGAACGCTCGCCAGGGTGACTGATCATTTAAAGGCTTGTCCACAGCTCCGACGCGTTGAGACGCTGTAGAGAGACTTGTGACCCGTAGAACGTTCCCAGGGGTCATCTAGAAAACTGTCGGAGAGTTATCTCAGAACGTAAAATATTGCGTTCTCTCAGAATTCGGATTCACAAAGAAGGAATTTCCATTCGAGAAACTGGAGATGACCAGCAAAACAGGACAAGCTCGTGCTCAAGGTCACAGGTCAAAAGTGGAATAAACACTGAGAACCTTCTCTAAGACCATTGACCGTTACAGTGCATAACCTAAGTGCTCGCACATTGAAACGCTTCTTGAGACATTTTTGATCTCTGGAATGATCCCAGGCTTCATCTAAAAAATTTCCACAAAATCATAATTGAACGACAAATGTTGTGCTCTTTAAGAATCCAGAGTCGAGAAGAAAGGTTCCTATTCGAAAAATTCAAGTTGGCCCTCAAAAAATGGCTACGGTCACGCTGAAGGTCGAATCTGATTTCAATTCTGGAGTTTCCCCCTTGATTCCAGGAGACACGTGTTTCGGATTTTTCGATACCCAGAGCTTTTTTCGATGTTTTAGAGGGGGAACTGACTTTTGGGATACCCTTTAAAAGTACCCACTCCGAGGAGACGACAGAGGTTTGCTCAAACAGTGTTTTCGCGTTGCAGTGTTTTCGCGTTGAACAACTAACCCATCCCGCTCAATACCGACTCCGAGGAGATGGCAAGAGTTTATTTAGACAGAAATGTCATCACGAGTCTGTTGTTATGTATGAGTCATTCCATAAAGTTTCGCGCACTTTTGGGTCGCGGGTCACGGATTTTTCTGAAACTTTGGTGACACGTTCTATGGGTGAAAGTAGGAAGGAAAACACATTTTAGAGCCTCCAAAAAAAATTCGTGCGGATTTGGTGCGCTATTTTTGTCTTGAAAATTGGAAAAAAAGTCAATTTTCTTCTTTTTTGATTGATCCTTCATCCACATGAGACCCAATAAAAAAAAAA
>JAPYYZ010003000.1:0-13161 GCA_030522705.1 Eretmocerus eremicus | reverse complement strand
TATCTCGGAACAGAGGGCCTATTGGTCTAAACCATCTGGGATATCTTCATCTCTCACCGAAACAAGATGATTCCCAGAGTTTTGGCCAAATCTGGGATCCACAAGGTTGGTCCTTTACTTGTGAGTGACCATATGACGAACGGGGATTTGACGATCGTCCCGATCGGAAACAAGTTCAAGCCACTTGATCAGATTGTCAAGGTTTGATCAATTAGCTGGATCCTCTCTGGATCCAAAATCGTCACGCTCCTTTGATCAAACTTGATCAAATTGACTCATGTCGTCTGCACTGGCTCTACTGTACTGTAGTGCACAAAAAGCCCACGACTTCATCCATCAATATCGTCGCGAAAAAGAATGAGTTCGAGGAGAGGAAACGTGAGAAAAAGAAGCAAAAGCCGGACAATGTCGATTAGATTAACATTCTGAGTACCCAAATTCGCACAAACATTTCCGCGAAAGGCGTAGATTCGGGATTTTATAGGTTAAGAAAGAGTGAATGAATTCCTTTAGTCTTCGCGGTCTCGTATATTCATCAAAATCTCCTCAATAATTATTATTTGTCGAGTGACAAATCTATTTACTCTCAATACTTTATCGTCATTGTACGTGAGATTATATATTAATGTTCAGTATTGTATATGAGATCGGTTTGCGATCAAATAAATTCTATCATCTTGTTTGACTTCAATTTCGAGTTAATTTATTTATCCTTGCCATTGAAGTTGCTTCTCATTTTTCGGAAAATTAATTTGATTTAACCTTTTTTGTAGTTCAAACCATGTCACCAAGAACCAAATATTATTAAACTCAGGAACTTATGGACAATCCAGAGCCCATGAGTGTGTTCGGACATCATTTTAATTGTCACGGCCGAAATAAATTGCAAGGCATAATTGTTTTAGAATTCCAGAATTATAGCTCTCGTATGTACGGAGATACAAAATGGTAAGTTTTTTGGAGGTTATGGTTATCCTTGCGGGAAATTCATGTCATTTGATCAATCTGGATCAAATGGGCGTGACGTTATTTGATCAAGTTTGACCAGTCTAGTCAAGCGTTGGATCCAGATTGGATCTTAACCTGAAGATCATTTCCGATCGGGGTGCGGGCTCTTGCGATAGTTCCACAATTGTCTACCTTATCCACATATTACTTCGTTACAATATCCCTACTCTGCCGACTTCCGTATTCTAACGCCGCGTGCCCTACTCTGCCGACTACCGCGGCCGGAAATCGCGTATCCCTGCACTGTCGACTCTTGACCAGACGCCAAATAGAGTCAAAAATGACGTTCAAAATGGTCTAATCCCGTGGCATGCCTCTATTGGCAGGTATTAGACCCCACTTTATGATGACTTGTGGCTCCCCAAAAGTATTCCCGCGTGAAACTATCATATTTTGACATCTCTCGTTGACATTTGATCAGTTTTGGGAGGGTCTGTCTTATCTTATCGTCCATGGATGTGTGTAAATTTTGTCCCCTAATTTTGTCCCCTGATTTTGTTTAAAATCACACGTCATGTACGGATGAAGGTAATGATTGGATAGTACGGCCATGAGGAATTTAAAAACGTAAATCGTCCATCTACAGCTCCCAAATTATCAAAAAATCAACACAACCATCAAAAATGTAAGACCCAGCCTTCGTGACACACCCCCTTATCTCAGGAATCTAGCGAGGAATAAGGATGTCAATTCTGTGACAGTAACAGAAAAATCTCCCTCGAAGCTCATAAGATTAACCTAAAACTTTTTTCCTCTCGGTTTTCTATATTTTTCAGTTCAGATACTCAATCTAGACAAGATATCACATACACGCACAGAGCGTGGATAGCTAAGCCTTCATGTCTGTGGATGGACACTTTTCGTCGATCCCCCCCCCCCCGCTCCCCATTTTCAATCATGGGAGACCCCAAAAAAAGATTCGATCCTCGTGTACACAATGCAAAAGTCTCTGAACATGTCAATATGCGACCGAAAATTTCCACTCCCAGAATCCCAAAAATTTATGAACGCTTTTAATGAAGGTACAACGTTTCATAACTTGAACTTTTTTCCGAACAACAATTCCATACTCAGAGTCTACGCCTGGATGATGGGTCTCCCAACGTACGACATATCCAGGTCTGTCGCGCAATGGTCGCGAGGTGCAATTGCGCAATTACTTGTGCGACCGTTACGCCATTTTGCTCTCTCGGAGAGAAAACATTACACCCTTGCGGAGATTTTCGCACAAAGAATTCTATTTGGCTACTCTAAAATTGAAGTCATCTGCAGCAACATTTAGCCAGTTGGCGAGTTGGAATACTTTCGACTCAATAAATGGTACGGATTGTGAGACGAGTTCATCCGACTTCGTCAGTGTATCCAACTTCGTAACACTCAAGATCTAAGACCATGCAGCGAGCAGAACATCGTATTCGCCACCAGTTATCCGTCACAGCCGATCATCAAAATCGGGGAAAATACGACTTGAACTCCGGCTTGCCACGTATTTCTTCATGTTTTTTTTGTATTAAGAAACGAGTAATTTAGTGATTTGGACTGATTACGAATCATTTTAGCATTTGTGAGATCCAACAATTGTTGTTGCAGCTTCTGATCTGATTTTCTTGCGATTATCCAAATTTAGTAAGAACTCCACCAAAATTTGTTGGCTCATCTAATTTCATTGCACTTGGACTCATTTAATTGCTCATTTTAATACGATGACAATTATTTTACGAACTATCTTGAAGACTTTCGAAAGAAATCGTAAGGTCATGTATGTATGTATAGGGTCTCATGACACCGAAAAATTCTAAGGATAGCTTGGATGTGGATAATAATTGAGTTCAGCAATTAACGCACATTTCTATTCAACTCTATTAATTTTTGATCACCGCTTGTTCTTGGGAAAGAGATTTCATGTTTTTCCCCATCGCTGATTTGGTTGGGGATATCGTTTATTGAAACCCATGACTGTCAAGCTGTTTTGCAGACTATCGTGATCTTTTGGGATTCTCAGGATCATAATGATCCGAGAAAGCTAGAATGAGATCAAATACTTTCAGATGTGTACACTCCACTTCAACGAAAATATAAGAGCAACGATTCAAATAAAATGTTCTTTGATTTGTCTCACCAGAAATGTCATGACTCGATACTTCACGGGATTAAGACTGAGATCATTTAGGAAGAAAACATTCATATTTTGCAATTGAGTACAGCGATAGTAGTTTTTTGAAACGTGTTTATTGAGTTTTTCTTGATTCTCTTCAAATAAGCATCTCAGATTTCGGGGAACATCACCTTTTATGATTCGCTATCAGATTTTGTGAGATGAGAAACCTCATGAATCTGTTTCCATGATCATTCAGTACATGATAGACGGCATAAAATCAAGGAATCATGCAAGATCCCTTCTCAGAGAATGACAACATTCTAAGGTCTTATACGATATTGATTGTAACGATTCGGAAGAGGATTTATTCTCATCCAATGTTTCCAATCTCAACAATTGAACAATGATCTCTTTCATTAATTGCATAATTGATCACAATTGAGCTATCGAAATGGGCCTCATATCAACCGTCGTTGCTTCATAAACTGGATACTATACGCATGAATACGTGCCTTGGCGGTGGAATGATTATCATCTATGTCAAAACATGTGTCAATATTCAAAAATTTGATTCATTAATTGATCTTGCGATGGTTGGTGGTCAACGAACTGTAGGGGATGCAGTTTATGCAAAAATTAAAAAAAGTGATACAGAAGTCAACCAGAAATACATATATTCGTGGTACTCAACCTGGTCAATTTCAACATCAGTTTTGAGTGATATCGAACTTCACACAAGAATTATGACTCGGTTACTTGGAAAATTGACGAGAAAGCTGTGATTATCCTGAACGATTAGTTGACGACGTATCCTTCACACTCGCTTTCAAATTAACTTATGATACGTTATTCGTGCACCTATGTGGAGTGTATGTGAGATTGGTGTTTCTTATACATATATAATTTTATAATTCTCACGTAGATCAGTCTAGCATCAGATATTTCAGCGCTCACTTATCTTATTTTTTATTCCTCAATTCATAACTATAAGGCGTGTTGCAATCACAAAACACCTGACTATCATCATTATTGTATGAGTGTAATTGCACCTACAAATTAATTACAATATCAACTTTTTGCGCATCCCGTGAGATTTTCATACTCTACAGATTCGGCATTGATCACATCTTCCAATCGATGTAAAAGATTACATTAGACTATTCATTCATAACAGTTAATTCGATGAACTTTTATAGATATTTTCTTTATGTACAATAGAGTATAATGTGCTGATATAGACTTTTGTATACTCATGTTATTCATAAATTGATTACACAGTTATTTTCAACAATTTGCGCGACATTTTATCAACGGAATTGATATTGTGAGTATCAATGTCTTCATTAGAGACCCTTATTGATATGCATCCAGTGAAATGTTTGACGTTACCATTGCGAAAAAAGTGATAATGCGAAATTTAAAAAATAGTCAGTGATCTAGGGCAACGTTGACTAGTAAGTATCATAATTGAGAGTAACACGATGGACATGCCGTGTAAAAAGTACAAATTGGCCGCAAATCATTGATACCCATAGTGACGGCTCATTTTGCTTCGACTTTCCGCAGAGAACGCCTTAAAAATTATTCAGCGCACTAGAGAAGAGCTTTGAAAATGAATGTCCAAAAGTTCTTTCGCATTCAAAACTCTATAAAAACTTCAGTCATATGTATACATCTTCTATATAATTTCATAATGGACTTTATTGTCGTTGAACAGAGCCAAGCATCGTAATTATCCGTGATAGCCGTGAACTTCATTTCTGATATGATTCGCGAAACCGCTCTGCCGAATCAAGGCGCGCGAGATAAATTCGAATCACCTTGACGCCGAAAGGATAATTTGATACGTTTGACCTTGAAAACGTTGTAAATGTACAATATCTCTGGATTCGACAGCGTTTGACGTCAGTATTATTGATTTTCATTATTTATATTGAGAGCATTTGTCGCACAATTCGTATGACAAAAGCAGCTTGGTTCATATACCTTATAGAGAGGCGACTACGTAGAAATATCGTAGGGGACATCGAAATATTGACGTTCGTTTCGGTCTACCAAGCATAGTATTTCCACTGGATCGCGTGTGAGTGATTTTGCTTCGAACTGTTGATTGTCAGTCGATCGAAGCGAGTTTAACAAATCTCGCATGCAAAAACAGTCCAACGCCTTTTACTTTGGCACGAAGCGAGAGCCACAACCGCGACCCCTCGTACCAAAATCATTTTTGCGTTTCAAGTGCGACACTCGTATTTTATGACATCGCACGTGGACGGGCAGTTTAGTACGAAGGACAGTTTGTGACACGACTGGAGAGAGTGTTACAAGTTCTTCATACCAAAACTATCCCTCCGCACGTGGTTTCATACGATATTTTATAGCACGAATACCTAAAAATCATGTCCAAAGTTGCGATTTTTAGGTTAGAGTTAGATAAATTACTATTTCGTCTCTTATTGCGGACATAATACTTACATCATGTATGATAAAATTGCAGCTTAGCTTGCCAATGAAGTTCTTATTCATGAACTTTGCGTAAGTATACGTAGGTATACATCAACGAGAGAGAATTGGAAAGCCTATCTCAATTTATGAGGGAATAGAAAGTCCTATTGCATCCGGTAACTGTAATTGGACCATCTTGTCGCCTTGCTGGTATTTTTTTCAAAAGAAATTTTTGGGATCCAAAGAGGTCTCAAGCTCTGACTTCGCGAGGTCATACGAGGTCCCATGAGATCTCATATTGGAATAAAAGTTTAGTCTCTTTCAAGGCCTTGTGCCCATAAAGGCCCACCTCAAGTACCTCAGAAATGAGCGCTCTATAGTCTCCCCGTGCATTTCTTCCATGTATGTTATGTTGAAATGATGATGCACGAAGCTATTCGACGGATGAAAAGTGCTCCTCGCGTTTGCTAGGTAGCTCAACGTCGATCTTCCAATTTTTTCAGATCGCAAAAAAGCAATCTTATTTTGCTCAATTACTCATAGTCGCGCCAGAAAAATTTGGCTGGATCAATTTTGATGTAGCTTATCTCATTTCTCTGCCTCCAATCCACCTTTGAAATGTTTTTATCAGAATTGCAAAATTTGATCCGGGGCCGACTCTACAAACAAATTACCAAAAAAATTCGAGTGTGTCCATTAAGTCCCAGCCCCAGTATTCTCTCGTCAGTCTGAGAACATGTCAATTGGGCTCAGATCATCATGAAAAGTGTAACAAAGTTGCAAAACGAGCTTAGGTATGTTGAGTTTGGACTTCTCGGAGCCGAGTAATTGCAATATTACGAGCAAAATACCACTTACAGACTTTCAGCATGTATTTTCGGTGGCGGGCCTTAATGAGTGATACGCCCTCTTGGACTTGTCCAAAATTTCTCTTCCATAGATATGGAATGGCTTGGCTATACTTGATCGAAATTGAACGTACCTTAGCTCATTTTGAAGGTCTTGAAACAAGCTCTTCAAAATGAGCCAAGGTACGCTAAAAAATATTGAAGTGGGTCAGAGTTAGAGCTGCCCAGGGTCAGGTGGGCCTCAATGAGTACACCTACCTTACTTTGCACAATCAATAAAATGTAAAATATTCAAAAGTGATACGAACGACGTCGTATTTTGAAGTTGAAAGATATAATAATAGGTACAATTGAGCTTTGGGAAAGAAATCTTATACAAGAAAATTGCCCCATACAGAGAGCTCATAGAGAAGATCGTGACTGACAAGATTTACAATGAAATGAAATTATGTTATTCAAAATACGTACTCTATTTGGAAGCTTTCCAAAGCAGGACTGCTCCTCGGATTCCTTCGGGAAGGGAATTTCTTTCGATGTGAGAATTCTTTTCTCCGACTTTATCCAATGGGCCTAGGTTGCGAGTTTATTTCTCAAACAATCAAGCATGCAACTCATCACATTTTAGAATGATTTCGGTTATAATTTCATTCGCTGTCGAGTGATATGAAGCGTTCTTCTTCATAGCTACTGATTGGGACAAGCCTCTCCATAACCCATGGAATCAAGAAGGATCTTTTCCAATCTCACTCATTGATTTCAGACGACAAGTTTCGGCGATTGACTAAAATCAGTGGACGAGACGCAGTAGTCGCGATCGAGGTCCGACCGTATCGTAAAAAAAATCGACCTACCGCCTTCGGTTATACGTATTCCGATATAACAGGATATTATTACACGTGCGATCGTCATCTACAATAAATCTATTCTATATCTACACACGCGTAGCACCTTGATAATTGCAGTCTCGCCAAGGTCGCGGCGAGCGATACAAACTCGATATTCTGCGTCGGGCCGATCACCGATCCGGGCCAGTTCAGAGCCTGACAAGGGCCGCTCTGCGGGGTCCGCTCGCGCTGGAGCTGCGCAGCCTCGCGATGGCGCATCCGGCGATAACGGCGGCCCTCCCGTCCGAGGGTCAATCCAGCGCCATGGGGTCGCAGCCTCCGCCGCCGTTCTCGAAGATGGTCGAGTGGGGCCCGCTGCTGCTCAGAGCCGTGGCCGCCGACGGCCAGAAGAAGCCGCCGCTGCTGCCGGGCGGAAGGTAGGACGCGCCAGCCCCTAGACCACCTCCGCCGCCGCAGCCGGTTACCTGCGCGCCAATCGTTTGTATCGGCACCGGGCTTCGTCATAATGGGTTTCTGATAGAGGAGGTTTAGCGGGTTGTGGGTGCAAGACGTGCGGCGCGAGAAGTGCGCAATGTGCATGCAGGTGTTTATTATACTTTGTTGGCTGAAAGCTTGCATCACTTTTGTGTGGGCTCTTTATGTAGAAGAGGTGTCCTTTCCGAGGAGCAATACTGAATTTTTGCGACGGGAAGCTTTCGATGGATTCTTTCGTAGTGTCGATGCATTACTGCTTTCTGTGAGCAAATGAGTGCGGATTTTGAGCGAAACGAGGAAAAAAATGAACATGATCAAGTTGCACTATTTTTCTGAAGACCAATCGGCGAGTGAGGTTATATCACATCTTTCCAGCTTTGGGGTGTGCTTTTGAAATTCCGGAGGTGATGTTGAAGAAAACCAGACGATATTGACCAACGTCAATCTATGGCCGATGAAGAGAACGATTGAATGGCCCACATCAAAGAGAGCTCGAAGAGCCAAGGATCTAGCGGGGAATACATTGAAATAGTAGATTACGCACCTAGGGAGTCAAGTAGGGTTAGTCCCTCTCGGGTGAATATTATCGCTCGAGGCGAAGTTGAGAGTGATAAGAACCCGAGAGGGGGGTGGAGTGATCCTCTTCACTTCCTAGAAGCGTATCATACTTTTTACTACGAGGAAGAGAAAGTACGTGTGGGTCCCGCTCATCGGAGTGGGAGCAAAGCACGTACTTTTGTCCTCGAGTGGTAAAAAAATACTTGGCTTAAGCCATGATCGACCCTTCATTTTCGCGCTAGTTTTGGATGCATGGATTGCGTCTCGCGATGCAAAACACATTGCAAACTCACACGCAATTGTGTTTTGAGCGGCAGAAACTTGGGCTTCTCGTTCACGAAGTATTAATGCAATAGTCTGTGCGTAAGAAGGAGACTCTACGGCGGGCCGTGGAGCTTATTCTATATATCGAAGACGACCACAAATCCCATTCCTCATCGAGATTGCGAATCTATCGAGCGCCACCGGACGATAGGTTTTCGCCCCGAGCCAGGACAAGCCATCTTAGAGGGTTGAAATAATTTCTCAAGACCCGAGAATATTCCACACGTGAAAGGTGGGTAGTATTTTTTGTTCACTCCGACCCCTCTATTAGAATGGGGCTGGAAAATATCCCTTGCTCTAAAGAAACCAACTTTTCTGTCTTTGATTCGAAAGCTACTATTATGACGCGAATCAGCACACATCCAAATATCACAGAATTCCTCGAATCCGTCTTCGATAATGACCATATTCTGATAATAATTCAGACCCTTAATTCCGATTCGAGCTTGAAGGAATTACTGGGAATGGCGAAACAAAGTCTTACGTCCTTGGGTTCTGATACCATTACGTCCATGATCTAGGAGAGGGATTCTAGGAAATTCAGTATCAATAAGATGCACGGAACCATAATTATAATTTGATGTGGAAATGACTTGATGAGGGAATGGTTTCCAGAGTATAATGAATAGCTTTGAACCCAAAATTAACCGGTCGAATCGTTTTTTCGGCAATATTTGAATAAGCCGGTATTTGCTCATGGCCCATGACGCAATGTCATTGCACTGTTTAATACATGCACTGCGATAACCTGAGCATTCAGTCGAGACCTTTCAAAGCATCATTAGACTCGTCGGAGGTATAGGATCACAATATAAACGCGGGCTTGAACTCCTTTCATGTGATACGGTTTTCGCGTCATATTCTTGGACAACTCGTCAGCCTGATAGACAATGCCTCGCATGTTTGAAGCTTTTTTTTTAAATATATCATCATATGAGATGAGAGACAGTCGGGAGTCGACCTGGTGAGCTGACATTCTGTGCTCAGAATCTGTAATTTTTCGCGATTACGTCTATGTGAGTTCAAGCTTCATCTCGCTCAAATCGGTAGTAAAAATATGAGACCATATACAAAATGGACTCCTACCCATTTCGAGGAGGCCTTAGACTTTTACATGGGTGTGCCAAATTCTTACAACCACACAAATCAAGATTTACTCGGCTTACCCATAAGGAAACATGGATTTTCAGAGTAATCTGTGAGAAGTAGCATGGAAGTAAATCATTCGGAAGTTTACTTGGAATGGGCTCACATTCGTTTGTTTGACCACCACAGGGACAACCAACTAAGCGCTCTGCAGACGATATGACTAGGGACCGGCAGATCTCTAGACTTTGCTAAGGTGAAATCCGGGGCATATTTAGGTATTCCAGTGCAATGCCTGCCAATTTATTCTGAATTGTTGAACCGATAAGAATCATCATGATTGGGAAATATAGCAATGAATAATTGATTAATTTAGATGGATTCAGTGTGTGTAAAGCATGCTCGTGTACACAATCGTGGTTCGTTAATATAAATAAATCAGAAACTCAAGATTTCAACAAAAAATAACTTTTATTAAAATCAAATGTTTCGTAGGAACATAATGCAGGTACTAGTACTATGCAGTATGAATTCATAAGTGATACAAAACACGCGATAACTTTCGGCTTTTTATGTACAGGTTTCAGAATTCAAAGAGGACTTGTTCAAGCTGGTCCAGTGCGCAGTTTGTAGATACATAAGAAGCGATGACCAGAGATCTCTGAATCTGTGCATTACTAGTCCTATATTTCACCTAACTAAGAACAGTTTGTTGAGTGTCCTATTGGGGCAACTCAAAACTTCATTGAAATACTTTCATTCACAACTAGACTATGAGCCTGATTGCACTAGGATTGTAAAAGTATGAAAAATTAGAAACACGATCACAGTTGAAGGACTTGAAATCAAACGTTACCGGAAGATATGTTAGGTTTTTATCTGACTCAATAAGCTGTTGCCATATAGTTTATATGACTGATATTGGCCATTTCGCGTATTCAGATTGCTTAACTGACTAAATGCTAGAAAAAATAAATGCCTAATTGTATTGGTAGCGTGCAATCAGAAACGAGGTTCGATTGCTTGACTATGTTCTAATAGCTAGCAATACTAACACATCGTAAACAGGGAATCAACGTCCTCAAAAATCAATGGGGATGATGCCGCTACTTTGGTTTCTTCTGGAGATTACTCAGTTTTTTAGTTCATCTCGAATAGCATCGTTCGTACTAACGACTGTACCAATCATGTACTGCGGTAACCGAATATGATTTCTTGAGTAAGATCGATATCTATTATATATTGTCCAATTCCTGCCAAGGAATAAGATCGAACTTGTTTAGGCAAAGTGTTCTTACCATCATAGTTGGCAGATTTCAAATACCAAATAGCAACGTCATTCCCATTCAAACAATACAGTTTACAAAGGAATCTTAAAATTGAAAACGCAGCATATCGTGCAGTAAGCAATAAGGAGGATCATTCATCCCGCAAAAAAAGTATCTGAGCTTTTAATAAGAGGAATGAGTTTCCTGTGTATGAACAAGAGATAATTCCGTTGCGAGTCAAACCGAGTTTTGGAGGCCAACAAAGGAAACATATAAAATCTTCAAAGGCAACACACGGAATTACAGAAGGAGTTTTGCAATTACTGCCTGCCAAAACTAAATTCTCATTCAATTCTCGTCTTTGGATCCAACTCACTTCCAAGGGAGATAGAAAATATTCGAATAATAACCTCGTATGACTAGATTCAGCACGATTCACATTCTCCCTATCTCATGATCTCAGAAGAATCGGTGACCCTTCAATCTCAGTATCAGGTCAATCGCGTGACATAAAGTGCTGATCAAATAGAAATAACTAAATCAAAACTACCGTGTAATGTCGCTTGAGCGCCATGACTATTCAATCTATTCGCATCCAATTTTCTTCGTTGCACCAAAACGTTTCTAGGTTGAGCGCAAAACTATTACAATATCGAGAAATAATAAATCCTACGCATATATATTCACAGTGTCCTTCCTCGTAATTGTAGAGTGTACAAGAAATATCGACTGGTGTGGTGCGATCATGCATTTTCGATTCTCAAACATCGTTTATTGTGTCTTGCAGGTGCAGCAAATGGTGTCCGCCAATGCATCCAACTATCGTGTGAGCGTGTCTCACCGCACAAACATACCAATAGATATAAACGTCATATTGCTAGCGAGCATCGCATGCAACACATTATCCATAGTATAAAAAAGATGAATCGCATCCAACATAATGTGACGCGAGTGTTACGGGCTCGTCACCATCTCGGCTAGAGTCTCGCGTTCGCGGCTCCTTCTCTACGATCGAGTAATTACCTGCTGGCTCCAGAGCAGCGACCTCTGGTGTTCCGCCAGATGGCAGTCGACGGCCAACCTCGACGGCAGGCTCTTCCACCTCTCGTCATCCTCGTCTCTCTCCCTGGCCACCAGCTGTCTGTGCCTCCTGTGCTGATGTTGCTGAAGCTGGCCGTACTGGTGATGGCTGTGGTGATGGTGGTTGTGATGATGAGGCTGTTGCCACTGGTGAAGATGGTGCTGGTGGTGATGGGGTTGCTGCTGGTGAAGGTGGGCAGGCGAGAAGGATGGACTGTGGTGAGGCGATACCAGGGCTGCGGGCAGGCCGAGTCTGGCGTAGCTGCTGCAGCTGTCGTGTCTGGAGAAGGTCTGGTGAGACCTCAGAGCTTGGAGTCCGAAGTCGTCGGGACCAGGAGGACCAGGGTAGATCAGACGGGCGGACGACGAGAGCGAACTAGCGGCACGGAGCGAACCGTTGGCGCAGGAGCCGTTGCAGACCAAGGGTGTGGGACTTGAACCTCCGCCTGAAGAGTTGGGATCGTTGCTTCGACCCTGGCGCTGGAAGAGGCTGCGCTTCTGCTGGAGGATCCGCTGCTGGACGAGCTGGTGGAGCTGCGAGCCGGAGTCGAGACTGCGCTGGAGCCTGAACTGAGGCTGCGAGTCGTGGTGAGAATGCAGATGCAGGCCTAGGGCGGAGGGCGGGCGGAGGTGGGCCAGGTCCAGGTAGCCACGTGCCTTGCCAGATTCTGGAATTGCGAGGTTATTTTGATTGATTAGCTTTGCCTTCTTGTGCACGGAGTTTTGAGAATTAATCAGATAGTTCGTAAATTTCTCGACGCGAGACACTCTTGGTTTGGAGAACTCTGCTCCCTGAAAGTCCAGAGTATAGACTTTTGAACCGTTTTATTTGATGCAATGCCGGGATCTTAAGATTGTGAAAGATTGTATTCTCCTGGAATAATTTAGTAGAAAATGCCAATCGCGCAAGAGTGATCTAGATCACTCTTGCTTGTAGCTGAAATTTACAATATGAATTAACTCAATTTAATAAAATAGTTCCAAGCCAATCACACGTAAATAGAGCTTGCATTTGATAGCAATCACTCAGAAAGACAATTTTGAGGGCAGGCAATTCATTATTGCAACCTAAAATCATGTTAGCGTTATGAACTACTTTTAAGGTGGATCACGCGGTAAGAGAGAGACAG
>JAPYYZ010002999.1:0-15172 GCA_030522705.1 Eretmocerus eremicus | reverse complement strand
TGAAATTTGATAGTTGATACGATTGCCGTCAAAATGAGCCTAGCTGAAGTCGATTTGATGCAGTAGAACCGGAGATACACGTGTTTAGAGCTTGAAACGATCGCCAAGCCTCTCCGGGGCTCACGGTTTTGGTACCTTGTATTTTTTTAATTTCGAAACGGCTGTATCTCTGGTTCTACTGCACGAAATTCATTTTACCTAGGCTCATTCAAAAAGTAACCGTTTTAACTATCAAACGAAATTATTTTGAGAGCTCTCCACACGGAAAAAAATAGATAGTTGGGAAAACTAACGCGCATTTGTTGACTCGGTATATTTACCGAAAAAATTGTACACCCAACTAACTATGATTAGTTGCCCTAACAAAATCCGTATTACCGACTCTTGATTTGTAAATAAATCGATACCTAACCTCTCGGAGGTTATGTCGTTCCTTGTCACGCTTTATTTTTACCAAAGAAGTATACTGCGGGTCGCAGCCTGTGGTGTAGCACAAGAATACAATCCGCTATTCACGGTTATGAAAATGCGCAAGTTTGGGCAGCGTCGTAATTATCTTGACAGCGAACAGTAATGATCGAATACGTATAGAAACCTCGATTTTAGATGGCATTCCTCTAAATTTAAGCCTCACTTGGAAACCGATGAAGATGTACGGGGTTATGCGCCTATATCTTATAGTCGAACACTACCGATCAATAATTTGGAAACACCTAAAAAAAAGGGTCCAATTTTGAAAATTCGATATCTCCGGTCCAATTGGTCCAAAATGGCTCTAGTTTAGCTCATTTTGTAGCTTCTCCTAAGTACTTTGAGTACCTTACGCAATTTTTTCCGTACAACAAGACAGATTTCCGATAGGTTGAAGCAAAGGATCGTAAAATTTCTCAAAGACTGGGTCAATATTCAAACCCCTGCAACTCAGACGGGAGTCGAAGGATTGAAATGATTCAAAAAGCATCTGAAAGGAGAAGCCAAGAGCTTTGAAGTACATCTTCTAAATTTTCTTTGAGCCATTCCTAGTTTGAGATGAAAGTGTTTGTCTGAGGGAAGATTACTTTCAAAAAATGTCACCACAAATCAGAAATGATGGAAAATATCCGATTCGGGTAATGAAACCTCAATTTTCCACAACATTACACTTATTACAGACGATTTATATCAGAGGTAGTATTTACATCCTCGGAAATTCGAATTTTTACATCATTTCTGATTTATGGTGATTTTTTTTCGAGAAAAATCTTCCCCCAGACAAACAGTTTTATCTCAGACCAGGAATGGCTCAGATAAATTTGGAAGAAGATTTTTGAAGCTCTGAATTTTTTTCGTTCAGATGCTCTTTGAATCATCTGAATCCATCAATTCCCGTCTGAGTTGCACAGTTTTGAATATTGACCCAATTTCTAAGCAACTTCACGAGGCTTCGATTTGACCTAGCGGAAATCTGTCGTGTCATACGGGAAAAGTTCTAAAAGGTACTCAAAGTTCTTAGGAAAAGCTACAAAATGAGTTGAACTATAATCATCAGATATCGGATTTTCAAAATTGGATTTTTTCTTAGGTGTTTCCAAATTATTGACCGGTACTGCAGCCGAGTGAGGCAGTGATACTCAGTCCAAGTTCTTTTGGTCTGCATAGCAGGACTCCGGTTCAAGTTCTATTCGATTCCAAAATTTTCGTCTCCAAAATCCAAGAAATTCTGCCCTTCTGGAATATTATATTTTTGATCAGTGATAGTTGAGTTTTTTCCCTTCAAATTAGGTACAAAGAATTATAAGAATTGGGTTTGCATGAATTTTTGCAACCACACGTTGATTTGAAGTCTACATTCATTTTTAGAATGCTTTTTTAATCCGAGAGAGTATATTTCTCTCGAAACTCTTATTTTTCGCGGGTTGTCAAACAGATCGATAATCATACATTCCAAAAATAGATAAATTATTCGGTATGTCCACATAATTCTCAATAAAGCGGATGGATACCATTAATTCTTCTCGAGGATTTTATATTCCTACATCACCGTGAGAGCAGTGAGATGAGAAAATGTCTTCCCTCGCATTGTCAGTTTACACAAACCTCCGCCGTAGCTCTTGAGAAACTTCAGTTCCATAATTTGTTCGAAGTATGTGACATGACGTGTCAAATGCGGGTAAAGAATACAAAAATTAATTCGTTCGTCAACAATTCTTAGATTAGATTGCGCTGAGTGATCAATGATGAAATCAGCTTCAATTCCATGAAAATTTATTTTACAAAAAGTCAATACCCATAAATGATTCCCCATACTCATCTCGAAGGATAGAGAGTCAACTATAACTGATAAGAAGAATAATGTTTCAAATGGGGACGGAAATACTGTGATTTTGGAAAAAAAACTTAGAGTTGAGCAGGACTTGAACCGGAGCCTTGTCGTGGTAAGCAAAATAACTCGAGCTTGCGATCACCTACCCCACTCGAACATGCTCGACTCCAACATGTTTAACAAAAACTCGTACGTACTCATCGGCTCCTGACGGAGCTCGCAATAGAAAAGACCGGAGTATTTTTACAGTTTTAAGCACTGGAAACTTTGCTACCAGCTCTGAGAATGGTAAAAATACTGCCCGAGAGAGTCACTTTTACAGTCTCGAGTATAATTTTACAGGCAATATTTTTACCATTCCCAGAACTGGTCACATACTTTCCAGTGCTGGGAACTGTAGAAATACTCCGGTCTTTTTTACAGTGTGAGGTTGAGTTTAGAGAAATACCATAGACAATCGAGGACTCTCTCATATATACAGTTCATCATTGCTGGACCAAAGTCGAGGTGATTGCGACGCTGCCCAAACGAGCGCATGTATACCACACGACGAAAAATGCGGATCGTATTTGCCCTTGATCGATAAACAACAAACGTACTCCAGCTCGACGAGCATTATAGTTCCCTATGTGCAGCTACGACTCACTCCCTCAATAATGAGAAATGAGTCAGAACTTATTATGTCAATCATTGCGGAACGACAATTTTCGTCCGTCAGCTGGTTCGTCCTTGCTTGCAGGGCGCAACCGGGCAAGCGCGGACAGTGCCGACCAATCAGACTTTGAATTTCAACTAATTCATTTGATGATAAACTCAATTATTGGAATTTTCAAGTCGATTTGTGAATCTTAGATTTGCGATCAGAATGAACCTCTGCGTCCTCTTTATATAACCTCGTGACATAACCTCCCCAAATCTTTGCTAATTCTAAGAATTTCATTTGAAATGCATGCAATAGGGAACTGACATCATCTTAAGAAATGGTATATTCTACGAGTTTTCAATGAATAGAATGCAGGAAAAAAGTTTTGGAATTTTTCGAGTTTGTGGGAAATTTTTAGGAACGTTTCAAAATTTTACGGATTTGAATTGGCGCCACAATATGGCGGACTGTACACGTGTGTCACGTGATCAAGAAGCAATTTGCTGAGGAAAATTTAGCCAAGTATCGTCATAAGTATCATTCACTATATTGAAATTAATGCGATTCAAGACTTGCGGAAGGGTAATCTGATGGAAAGATATCCCAGAAACATTTTTTTATCACGAGGCACACGTGTACAGTCCGCCATATTCTGGCGCGCCAATTCAAATTTGTCAAATATTGGATCTTCTGTAAAAATCACCCAATTGCTCCAACAATTTCCAATCCTTCTGCATTAGGTTGTATTCACTACTAACTCTCGAAAGATACTCTTTTCCGATTTTTTTCCGAGACCATGTCAGTTCCCTATTGTCGTTGTTACAAACACTCGGTTTGTTAGGCCAACAAATCCTGGTTTGTTGGCACTGAACTGAGATCGATGTTGATTAGCCTAACTAACTAGTCGGTAACTGTAACAAATAGCGAGTCAACAAACTGGTGTTTCTTGTCACGGCGCGAGTTCGGTTAACCTAACTTACTAGTTGGTTGTCATTAGTTTCCCCAACTAACAATTTTTTCCGTGCAAGCACGCGCATGCGCAAGAGACCTCATTTTTCGAATAAAAAAGTACTTTTAAAAAAATTGGTCGCGTGTATGACAACTCGTTGGACTTGGGAAAATTTTGGAAAAATTTGTTTCTGATGTAAAATGATACAACAAACACATTTAAATAGGTTCAAGGTCTGTTCCAGGCAGATTTTGGGGAGTAAACGCGTTTTACGCGGTTTTTGATGTTATGATCGCACTAAAACACGTGCCAGAGCCCATAAGCCCCATGGAAAATCTGAAAATTTTTTTCTAACTAGATTTTTATCTGACAAAGTGGAAAAAAATTTTTTGAAAATATTTTGAGGGTGCGTCAAAAAAGATATTTGGCGAAACATGATTTCCGAGTATGTCAGGCTCTAAGACCGCGCGGGAGGCTTGAAATGACTTGTTTCACAAATGAAATGATAGGTTTTCTTGATTACGTTTCAGATGCTTTTTTGAAAATCGAAATCGGTTGAGCTGGGTAGAAGTTATGAGCAAAATACTGAAACAAAGTTTCATTTTTCGGGTTTTTCCGGGTTTTTTGACACTACACTTGTATACGCCTAGCCGACCAGAAACATTTTTTTCCGGCCCAATAAAAATTGAGAAAATTGTTTTTTGGCATACCAGCATCGAAAGCGTGTGGTTTTCGCCCTGATCTCGGGGCGGAAAGTGCCGCATTGCCGTCCAGGTCGGAAAGCGTCTGAGCATGCGTATCAGACCTCGGGCTGCTATTTCGCATGCTCCGACGCTTCCTAACCTGTACGGCGGTGCGACACTTTGCCCCAAGATCAGAGCGGTAACCACACAATTTCGACGTGGGGGTGCCGAGAAATCGTTTACCGCACCTCGGTCGGAAGTGTGGACTATCCCGGACCTCGCACAGGCTCCCCTCGGCTGCGCCTCGAGGGCAACCCATGCGAGGCCCGCAATAGCCCACTTTCCGCCCTTGTTGCGTAATATACTATTTCAATATATCAAACCGATTAAAAAAGTTTGGGAGGCAAATGAAAAATGTCAGGAGGAAACCGTTCTAAATTGACGTGGACCTGCTTCGGGGTTCAGCACATAAATTCAACGTAAATTTTAGCGTAAAATTTTACTTAAAGTAAAATTTTACGTAAGGCGTGCCGTGGCGCTGTCACTGTACCCCTGTTAGAAAAAGCTCTCAAACGTACATCAAAATTTGATCAAACGTTTGAAATGCTTGATCAAATTTGGATCAAACAATGTAATATTTTGATCCAATGTTGATCAAATCGTTTGACTTGGACTTTATCTTCAACTTGGGAGTTCAAAATTTGATCAAATTTTGGTCCAACTGTTTGACATTATCCTAACCTACGAGGAAATAGCATTGATTTGATACCACGGCACGCCTTACGTAAAATTTTACGCTAAAATTTTATTTTACTTAAAATAAAATTTTATTGAAATTTACGTAAAATTTATGTGCTGAACCCCGAAGCTGATCTCTCAGCATCATCACGTTCTGAGATGTGGATCCGAGATACAGATGTTCGGAAGTTCTAGCAATAACCTCCATATAATTTTGACATTCATCGTTCATGGTCGCAGAAAATTAATTTGTACACGATATCAAACGAACCAAGATATGGTCCAATATCATACGTCTCATTTTTCTTATTCTGAAAATTAAAATTGAGGCGCCGATAGAGAAGTTATTACTAATGTTTTTCCGGATTCAGAACGCAAAAGTTTCTTTTCTCCAAAATATCGTTCTTGTCAAACCAGTCAATTATCTTGAGCCTTTTTAGTAAAGTTAAATGTTGTGACATCAAAATAAACAGAAAAGAGTGTCTTAGGATTCAAAAGTTGATTCTGCTTACACTGAAAATGTGGAAATAATTCGAAGTATATGATCATATAATTTGAGTGATATACGCAAGACGAATGCCTTCTGTATCCGCCACTGCTTATATCCATTTCCTATTCTTGGGATTTCTGATTGGATATGAGGAATTCGAGTGTTGTAAATGAAGCTAGTTGGCTGCGTTGACTCGATGATGACTGCAATTTTTTCAGCAAATAGAGCGCTCTCTAATGCTCTCCACCATGCACTACCTAGCTATTCTGATTTATTCAAGCTACATTTTTTGAGCGTGAATCGTCCTCTTATGTGAATTAATGATATTATGGTTCGTAAATCGGCACTGGAGAATTAATTTTTACTTTTTCACGGTATCAGCTATTTGCATTTTTCGTGCATTTTGATGCATTTACATATCAACGATCAAATTGTGATCGATAACTTCTTAGAAAACCGACCTCAAATCTGAGGGGATGGAAGAAATAAAAAATAAGTCCAACGCCGATTTACGAACTATATTACTGTGATTTGATGTCACGGCTTCTCACCACGAGTCAGAAATTTCATACCATTCAGCACTAGATGAATATTACGTGAGATGATAATACGGTTCTTCTTCAGGTGCATCCAGTTCATGCCAGAAGAACGCAGAGCCTCCAAAACCAAAATCAAATAATAAAGGAAAAAACCTCAACATCCACGATGGCCACGCTTACACATCTGACGGACCCCCGAAGTCAAATGGCACTCAGTAAGTTGTAACTTCAATCCATTCCCTTCTTATTCAACAGCGAGGCAATCTTGCAAATGCGCCTTTATTAAATATGCTACTTGAGTGCTCACAAAACTAATCAGGATCGAGTTCACATCTCGATTACTGAACTTTATCTTTGATACGATAAAGTATAGGCCAACATGTTTTTTGTTTTAATTTCGGAAGAAAGTATGCATAAATTCAACTGTGCATACATGTTCAATAAGCTAAATATTCTTTGAACGTGCAAAAATCGTATTGCAGTATCAGATCATGGATCGCCATGAAATTTACAGTGCATGAATGGTGGCAGACGCTGTTCCTGCGCTCTACAGTGTGATACTTCTGATTTAAAATTTTATATATTAAGTATCATATATAAAAGGCAAACAAGTACCTTTAACTAACAAAATAGTTAGCTTGGACGCTTCTGACATTTTTCTATCTATGCCCAAAACTGTTATAGTCGCAACTTATATTAATATACAAAATTCGTGGATTATTACAATCCAAGACGATCAGTTTTGATGCTATTGCTTCAGAATCCAAATTATAAGAGGTCGATATAGTTTCATGCGTCGGACAATTTTTGAAGATGTAAGTTCCGAATGAGCGTTTGCTAAATACATACTCTCTTTCGTAAGTATTCTGAACACCGGACTCTTCTAGCGTACAATTATTCCGGCCATTCATCGGCAATACTGAGATGTTCTATGCGTCCACTGATCAACAATCGTCAATTACAAGAATGGTGGGACAATTCAACAGTAAATTTTTCACGATTTTGGCTCATTATTCGTTCAATTTCAACTCGGATTATCTCAGAATTCCAGCTGATGAATGCTGGAAATTCTTTCTGAGATAGTTGTAGCCATTACGGCCCACCTAAACTCATGTAACTATCATGGATCTGTGGCAGCTCTACCTCTGTCCCAATTCAATATTTTCCAAAGTTTCTCAGCCCGCGTTAATGACACTGGTATGAACTTTGACATAAGCAGGGATACGATGGAAATTACCAAAGTGGACTAGAGTCAGAGCTGTTACAAGCCTATATTTGTTGCGCAAGGTTAGGTGGAAGGCAATGAGTACTCCTCCCTTACATGTTCTAGACCCATGCTGAGTGTGTTTGAGCCACGTTCTGCGATCGAGTATGGTTATTCATTCACTACTATATCGTTTTGCATAAGATAAATGCACGAAGGGATTGAAAAAACTGAATAAATATGTGTGTCATCAGAGGACGTATGATTGACGTCAATATTTTTAGCATAATTCTCTCCGGACCAAATAGGCAACCTGTATCAGAATAGTATATTATATGTCATGTGACGAGAATGCGCGTCTTACACAAGTGTACACACGTAGAAAACGTATATTTTCAAGCATGATATACTATTACGTCACTTCTGTGCTGCTTTTCCAATGGATTGATGATGAAAGAATTCATTTGAAGCAACTCCTAGTCGTTTTTGTTACATATTAAAAGTTTCTCAGTGCCGTTATCTATATTGATCCAAGTGAGAATAATTTTTTATTCGGCTTCCCTGCGACCAATTGTCACCAAACGTCAATAGTACCTTCATGGCATATAGTTCAATCATCCTGAACTTTTTCAGAGCTATGTGATGTCGCCAGACCACACGGCACGCCATTAGACCGCAGTTTGGGACTAAGCCCCTGATCCATTGCAACCATGAAAATTTTCTCATGCTTAAATTCAGTCGTGAAGCTACATTTTTCGTGATGGCATATTAATGTACATATAAAACCGCATATTTGGTAATTTTTTGGTCAGAAGTCCTGCATTACGGAGCAGTCTCCACCAAATTCTATTCCATTATCCCAAGAGTGTATTAAAATCCATCGAAAAAAAATATGGATATCTCGGGATCGAATCCGCAATTCTAAACTTCCAATGCAATGGCCAAATCTCATCAGTATTCACTTAATAAATTATCATATCGTTATTATGAATTCTCAAATCTTCTTTAAAGGTATTTCTCGTGCATCAAGAAAGACGGCGTAACGTGTAAGGTTACGGATACGTGTCGAGCTCCGCCCTGTTACGGTCGAATGATAAAATACCACGACGGAACAAAAAAGTTTACTGGGACACATACGTGTGTAAGGATTCCACTCCTTGATCGTCGGAGAGACTTCCATAATGCTCTCTGCAATGCTGCGAGAAATGAAACTGGATTTCTCAAAGAGATATACGATCGACTTGCCCCCAAGTAATAGCTCTTCCTAGTTTCAAATTTGGATGTATATAATCTACCATAGATCATTTCCATTCAGTCAACATTCCTAGGTTTACAGTGACGAATTCTATCCACTGTTTATAGCATTCATAGAACTCCATTCCATTAGCATATAAACCACAGCTCCTCTTCAAAATTTTGGCTAAGTGTTGTTGTTCTGATAATTAGTGACATTTCCTCATATGTCCACTGATTATTTCATACTATTTGACTCTTGAGTTTTCAAATACTTCCAATCAAATTGCTTCAGATGCTGAGCTACTACTTTTTTCACAGTTTTGAAAATAGTGCATAAATTCTAGATGAGGTAACTCCTCCATGCTGCACATAATTCATGTTTGTGGGGGATTGATGTATGCATGAGCAAATGAACGAAATTTGGTGAGGGCTGTGAGATTTCTCAAATGTCGAAACTAAAGCTGCAACCGCTCAAGTTTTTGGTGTATATTACGCTGGCTGCTACGGAATTCTGTTTGACGGCACGGTGTGGGTTTTGCATCTATCCACGGTAGATTTGAACTGACCCTGATGGAAAATACTTCGCTCCTCAGAAATTCTTGTCATCTTTTCCAACACGATTCCTGGACCATTTACCAACAAGACTCAGAATATTTTTTCAAGCTTTCCCCGATTCTTTTCTATTTCCGTGAATTTTCAATGATTCAACCTTCCAACTCACCAACATTTTTCAAGTTTCCCGCTTTATATTATCTCAGTCTCAAAATATCATTAAACTGCATGTGATCATTATAAAGTTGAGCTAATCCGCAGTATTTGGGACTGGTGAATTGTAGGATGCAGTGTTTACTACAATTTGTAATTATTTACAATTCCTCAAGACTCACGTTTGGGTAATCTGGGATTGAAAGTTTGTATTTTGTAGGCTGCAGAGAGATTTTCAGTGGATTTTGTTATCACCGTAGATTGCTCTCGAAGTCATGAAAACTTGAACTCACGTGCTTCGGATGTGAAATATAGCCACATTGCAGCGCCTCAGATACTGTTATCTCGAGGAATCGAAATTGCTTGTACATCTCTATTAGTATCTAATGCAATGGTGGAAGCAATTTGTCTGAATCGCCAAAATTCGTCCATTTGCCTACATATGAGCAATCGGTTTTCCAATTTCCCGAACATTTGATTAATTAATCTATAACTATTTTTGCCAAAACCATTCTTGAGTAGCCAGATGAGTTCCGCGTTCATATGATCACATGATTGATCCATATGATAAAAGATGAATTATTTCTCTTGATATAGGTATGCTGACGTCGCTCGCTATATGATGTTCCAGCCAAACGTCAGAAAAAGTATGTACTATCATCGCCGTCAAGTTCAAAGAGCGTGGAAGTGTCGAGTGACAAATATGATGGAGCTCCACGAAGCTCTTCAAACAGAGGATGGAATCAGGTCTCTATTAGTTCTTGAAGATCCTGATGGGATTGCTCCCAATGTTCGATTTGAGACCGCCACTATATGGGTGGACAATGAACCATACATAATGTACTGGGTGAAGGAGTTTGTTGCCCAATTGGATGGAGGAGTAGCTTTGCAAATAGATAGTACGTTCGGTAGCAGGATGAATATTAAGGGACTTCGGCAGCTCATGACAGTCATGGTGCGAGCTTACGATAAGGTAATTGAGTACAACTTTCTGAAATCACACGAAATAAACAATCATCAAAACCATCACAAATTCAGGGTCGGGAAAAGTGTATGTGAGAGATAAATGAAACTCAATTTCTTAGTCAATCCATGTACAGAGAGGCACATCAACTTGATCTACAAGATCGCGAGGGTGGCAATTTACAACTTGAATCGTTTTCATCCGTTGACTCAACATATTAATGTTGACAGGTTTATATCTAAATTATTAGTATTTTACCAGCAGTCCTCATTCTTTATCAATTCATTGAAAGTCTGGCAGAAGTGTGTTGTAGCTTTTTTTCTCGTTTTTATTGTTCTTCATCGAGTCCCACACTGTCCGGCTCGACGGCAAGCTCGACGGGCAATGTTCGCTCAGGTGATTTTGTGTTTGTCGTGCGTGTTTGTATGTGAGGAGGCCAAGATATGTAAGTTTGAGCCTAAGTAAAACTGTGGCGGTCAAATGCGGTCCTTGAGTCCCCATGGTGAGAAATCATACTTGGCCTGCGCTCGCACGGTGCTTTCGGGCGCAATGGACTCATCTCACTCGTTTTGCTCGGGGAATTAACACGTTCGCTGCGGCACGGCCCACCGAAAAGCTATGCTTCTGATCGAGGACTAGTCCCCTCGGGGGTTACCCTCCTCGGACTGATGTGAAAACATCCAATGGGTCATGCCGCGGTTTCTTCATCTTGTTAATGATGTTCTGAAGTTACATACGAGCCAGAAACAGTATCGGGTTTGATCTAGAGGAGTTACGGGAAAATGTGTTGGCTATGATAGTTTTTTCAAGAAATTCGATTGAATCATGATATTTTCAGATCAAAAATTGTCGAGCAACCAATTCAACTATTTCGTAGTACATACCGCTGCGTTCGTCATCGAAAAATCCACAATACGGGCTGAAAAACCTTCTATTAGGATCATTACAAGTCGAACTATGACTAATGCACTGAAAATAATTTGCTGAAAGGTTCACATGCCGAGAAGTGAAAATTTCTGAAAATATGTTGAAACAGAGGGATCATAATCTTACATAAATCATCCTGGCAACTCTCATCACATGCTTGCTCAAACTGAGATACATGTTATTTCTGGGTTCTCTTAATTTTTTTGTCTTTATCTCTTAAACCATTTTTCCTTTAGGCAAGAGATATTTTTTTCATACATCGGGATGATTTAGGCGACAAGAGCTTATTAGACGTTCATCAAAACCTTTCCTAAACTATGTGAGGTTTCGCCATTTCATGCCTATGGCATTACTAGTGATACTGTATAATTTTTGTGGGAATTTGATTTCTTAAATTCCTCATTCTTGTTTCCAGGCCCATCCAGCAGTCTGGGTCAATATGCCCAGAAAAACGGAAGAAGCTTATATTGCTGTGTTTACTAAGGTGAAAGAGATACTGAAAAACGTTAAACCTCGACAAATCCTTGTTGATTTTGAACAAGGCGAGCAGAATGCTCTCAGGACTGTTTACGGCGATGAAGTGACATTAACGAGTTGTCAATTCCATTGGAGCCAAGTGAGTGTCTTCTGTATCCCAATGAAGCATGTTCAGACGTACGTGACCACTGTCGAATTAAGCTCAATATCCAATATTCATTTCGAAGTAGACATAGCAGTATGCTTGCTCGATTACCCTAAAAATTCCTCTGCTTGACTTTATTTCCGCCCGTAACATCATTGAGTAAGGGATACTAGCATTAAGGTAGTCCTACCGTCATTCACTTTCCTTCAAAACGTCTCGAAACTCACACAGAACGATGGATCAACAACTGAGGAATCAGTGTGCAAAACTTCAGTACGACAACCGATGTATATTTTAGCGCTACAGAGCTCGAAAGTTGCGAGATTGATCACGAGCAGGATAGGCCACCTGTACCTCAGACTGCATATTTTTCACTCATCTTTCGCAACTGGCTCGGATTTTATTCAAAACTCTCTGAGATTTCAGTATACATACTCGAAGCCGTGACGAACATATTTTCTCTTGCGTCTTCTATGCGGCGAGCGGTACTCATTTCGGAGATATTCTAATCCAAAGTCGGTCAATTTGCTCCGCTCGCAATGCTAAACTGTTGCTCGGGGAGGTCGCGCACGTGCGTAATGTGTCCGAGCACGAGCTGCTGAGTTATGTATATTCGGATTGTAAACAGTTCTTGAGGGGCAGGATCACGCTCCGATCAAAACATCACGGTTCGATCAAACTTTTACAGCTTAATAGTAATAGTAGGACTACCTTAATATGGGTATCATTGCAACAAAACGTGAACTCTCACCATCCCAAAAAGAATTGTTTTTGGTATTCTCTGAATGACTAACCCACCATTTCACTATGTCGGGCACCTGTTCGCATTTGTGGACATGGTAATTTTGGCCGAAAATCCGTGAAAATACTAGGGATGATTCTTGATTCATTCTCCAATGAATCGATTCTCCATGACACCAAAATATCATGGTTACAGGCAATTTGGAAGAATGGCTTGAAAAGAAAAGTGGCTTACCCAGGCATGTCAAAAAAAGAACCCGAGAAATTTGAAGTACTCAGGAAGATTATGGCATTGCCTCTTTTGCCAGAGGAGTTCATAGTTCCTACCTTTAAAATAATCAGGGAAGATGCTAAAAATAAATTTGGCGACTTCTTCGAGGAGTACTGCGAGGACTATATTGAAGGCTACTGGTTTGAAAAGAGAAAACCAAAGACCATTTGCGTATATGGCGAACTTCTCAAAACTAATAACGATGAAGAGTCTTATCATCGAGATCTGAATAGCCGATTCCGTCATATCCGACCCGCTGTAAAAAACTTCCACAGTAAGTGTGAAATCAGTCGTGGCAATCACTCTGATCTTTCTTGCATTAAAACTCGGGCTCCTAATACATAAAAAAAGTCTAGAATTTTTCTGGAGATCGAGGAACATTATCTTTTCCATTTTCGAATTCAATGTCGTTCTCAGGTTTGTTATCAAGCTCTGCATTTGAATGATTGAACTAGTAGAGACACTTGCGGTATTTTTTCACAACGATCACATAACTTCATAATCGAGTTTCTCAAATCACACTCCTATTCGTCTGTTGCGATGTTCATTTCTCTCCTTGGATCCATTGCTGGGTATCTCATGCATCGCGTAGTGACATAATCGGGTTGTTCGGGGTTATGCGTGATGAATGCTCAGTTTCCACCCGCGATAGCCGAATTGTGATTGAGTAAGAGTCTAATGATTCAGACTAGTACCGTATACTGCCGATAATAAGACAGGTCTTACAATCTTTTTACTCCTGCAAGTAGGGTCTATATCCGGTGAAGGGCTCTTTATCAGGGAGAGTATGACAATTCCATTGTTGGCATAAATTCTGCTCAGATTTCACACATATGAACGGAAGAGTGTGAATATAATAATCCTTATGGCGTTTATTAGTCTGTCTACGTATCGACTGTTGTGTGAGAACGAGATTGATAGATTCACTCGTAGAGCTACGCCTTGTCTACAAAGATGGGCCTCCCACTCTAGTATGCACTTATTTTTGGAGTAGAACTTCATTTCGTGGTAGGGCTCATGTTATCGGCGGATTGAGTAAATGTACTTAGGGCTTACTTCCGGAGGAACTCCTATTACCGGCAGAACACGATAGCAACATCATGTCATCGTGAAGAACGCGGCCTCTCGCCAGATCAAATTACTTGATACTCACGCTTGCAGTTTTTCTATCATCCTTGCTTGATATATCATGACACCTGCATGTGCTTAAAATTGTTATGCTGAACCGTCTCGCTATTTTCATCAAAATTTGCTCATACTCTTATTAATATAATTCGAAGACTTTGGAAATGACGTGTATATGTAGATATTTTTCCAATCTTGATTAATTATTATGAGGGAGATTTTGCGCCCCCCTCCCCTCTGCAGTCTTCTGTTGGAAGTGCACTCAAGCAATGAACGGTTGTAGTTATGGCTCAATTTCATGATCCATCTTTTAATCACATCGGCCCACGAATCGAAGAAGAAGTCATGTACAAAACAACTGACCCACCTAACTCTGTATAGAATCGTCTACAGAATCGGAAAATGACACTTGTTCGGCTGCATCTATCACAGTTTTGAGACATTCCCCTCATCGCCAGATTTCCAAATTTTGACCTTGGATTTTGGAAGACCGGGAAACGCCTCGTACGTATAGGGGTGTTGAAGATTTTCCATTCCGAACTCTTAATCGGGACCCCCATCGAACCTTGCTCGAACGACTCTGGATTCCTACTAGTACTGGTAACTGCAGTAATCGTTATCGAGTACTCACGGTCGTGATCACGATCGAGTACTTGTGGCAGCACTCGTGATCAAGTACTCATGGTAGTATCCATGATCGAGTACACCCCCGAACAACCTGAGCTGCAATGCTGTGACGGTCAGTGATAGTTCAAGATCTTCTAGAGAGAGAGAGAGAGAGAGAGAGAGAGAGAGAGAAGAGATGAGATCTCGAACCGTTACTGACCGTCACGGCCATTGCAGTTCAGGTTGTTCGGGAAAGTAGCGTCGTAGTGCTTATAATCAAGTAAGCGATGTAATATTCATGATCAAGTGCTCGGAATAGTAATCGAATTAAAGCATTGACCAGGGTACTTGACCACGAGTACTTGATTATGAGTACTACGACAAGTGCTCGATCACAGTTAAGCGAAGGGTATACCCAAAAGGAAAA
>JAPYYZ010002998.1:0-13867 GCA_030522705.1 Eretmocerus eremicus | reverse complement strand
AAAGAAATTTCTATTGCGGAATTCTATAAATTTTAATTCTATAGAACTAAATTTTGATGCATATTCTACAGTTTTTGGAGCTGTTGCAAGCCGAGGAATTTTTACGTATAGGAGCTGTAAAAGTTGTTGCTGTCCCTCATAAAGCTTGTAGCGGACGCACTAATTCTTATAGAAAAAAAGTATGTCCTTGAGGTCTTTCCGAATTCTATAAAAATTATTTCCGATTCTATAAATTCTATTACCAAATTTCTCTCAGTGTAGAACAAACATTTCCTGCCCTGTCTATTTTTGTGCCAGGCCGCATCCAGTTCGAGCAATCATACCTCAGAATCTGAAAAATCCCAAAAATCAGTAATAAAGGCGGTTTTCCGGTAGCGCCCCATCGTTCGCCGCCTTTAACACAATCTTGAGAAGTTGTACTTTCTATTGATGAATAAAATCCCGTTGGATTCGGAGCATGACTTTGGGTAGTTATGGAGATAGAGGTGGAAATCTGCCTTACATACTTACTTTAAACGGAAAGGTTTTTTCCGTAGACTTTGCGTTGTTCGCGAAAAAACTGGGTACGTTTCACGCGGAGAAAATTGACATGCATACTTCTGTACCCAAAACGAGTATCCCACATAATTTTGGGCCCAAGATATATAGGCCAGATTCTGGCTCATCTACAACAGTTCCTTTCCGACCAGGTGGTTGTATTTCCGTCGCAAGTTACTGGTCGAGCGAAAGAATCTAATAATTGGTTGGAGTCTCCGGGTGGAAGTGTTCATAGTCAATACGAAGCCCTCTCGACACAAATATGAGCAAAATCCGCCCCTGTCAAGAATCTTATCCAGTATCACGCTTTGAGAGATAGTTTTTGCTATAGTTTGGCTGTTGCCAAGACTGCTCGGGTTTCTTACATTCTCAGGGTCAAGCCGTAAAATTGAATTTGTACAAACTCACCTTTTTCTGACTCCAGAGAGCATTGATGGAAGGTTTCCCTCGGCGGAAATCCGACTGGTCGATTACATCATCGTGAACTAATGATGCACTGTGTATCATTTCGGATATCATCGCAACTTGCCGTTGCGATGCCAAAAGACCACTAGAAGGAAGGATGTTGGTTAGTACAGTTAAATTCTGATCTTATTCAGGGAATTTTAAATTGTCTTCGATGTCCAAGTATCGATCAAGGTGATGTCGAAAGATCGACACTGTCTCACTAATATACTGAGAGAGGGAAAAATTTAAACTGCCCGAAGCACGAGTGCACGCTACCGGAGTACCTCTGGGGTGTTGGGTTGGGTCCAGTCTGCTTGAAAACTCAAATACATCCCATCGGACAACTCAGTAGGCCCGCTTGCTACAGTGCAGCGGGCATACTTAGTTCGCTTCCAATTCTCAGTACAGGCCCTTCAAGGTCGTATAACAGATGAAATGAGTCATGGAACGTAGATAAGAGATTGCCCGTGGAGTCTCTCATCTACTCAAAGTTGACGATATATTAGATAGAAATATTTACATCGCTCGTGTTTTGGAGATCAAAGAGAGATGGCGAGCGCTTGAGCGGAGACTCAAACCATATGGATCGGAGTGTCTTCATTGGCGCAACTCAATACACACTAGTAACCTCCAAGTCTAATCTCGTGTAGTCTGAACCCTCTTTTCTCTCTCATCGTACTCGGTAATTCAGCCACGTGCGTGCTCTACCAATCTAAGGTTCTCACCCCATAGAAATGCAATGACTTCCTCAGGCACATATGACCGATATTCCAAGTGCTTCGGGCTAAATCCACACATTTTGGGAAGTTCAACCTTCATAGTACTCTTGGAGCTCCTTTTACAAGCGCCATGAGAGTGGCCATATGGTTATCCTATTTTGGTACTAAATCAACCATTCTGATAACCGAAATACTCAAAATGTCGAACACAACCTCACGGGAACCCTAGAAACCTAATATTCAGTACAGGCGTCCCTCGCTCAATGCGGTTTTGGTCAACACGGTTTCGGTTATAGGGGGTTTTGGGAATGCTACCTCTCCCTCGTTCTACGCGGTACGAGTTTTGGTTAACGCAGTTCTGGACATTAAGTTTTCTGAGCCAGTACTCCGAGTGACTTCACGACAAAGTATTTCAACGTGTCATCTGTTTTTTATTGTATGATTTTTTCATTTCTCTTCGTTCTTAATAAGCTCATTGGTCAACTATTAGGATCAAACTATGGATTTTGTCATAAAACCAAGCCCGGGAGTTAATGTTTTTTCCCAGCATCTAAGTTTTCTAGCTTATTACTAGTAAACATGAGACGTAGACATGAGTATTCGTTTGTTCAATCCCCTAACCAAAAATTCTAACTTCTTGGTCACATCAATCTCGGCTGTACATTTGGAAAAGTGAAATTATGAGATAATGAGAAAATTCTCATATCTCCTGAAGATTGCTTAAAAAACGGAAGCAGGTATCACCCGGCGAAAGCTCACCGGCTGCTAAGAAATCTCGAAAAGTGACGAACTTGGAAGAAACATTGAAAATTTTGGACCCATTGAAAGCAGCCACAAGGGTTGCCGAAGTTGCACAAAAATTCAGTGGAAAGAATCTACAATAAGAACTATTTGTAAAAGTGGAGAGAAGATCAGAGAAAGTTCCAAAGCAGCAGGACCTGCAGCAAGATTGAGTGAGGGCAGCGAAGATAGGAACCTAGAGAAAACGGAAAAAATTTTGTACATATGGATCCAAGATGAAAGTCATAAGCACTTCCCATTGAGCACTGCTGCCATCAGACAACAGGCACTCGAATTTTATGATTACAGTTGTTATAAAAAAGGCTATTCTTCAAAAGATGAGTCATTTCTTGCTAGCAAAGGGTGGTTCGAGTCATTCGAAACAAGGTTGTCCCTCCGTAAAGTGAAATTCACAGGCGGAAGTTCTTCAGCAGATTACAAGGCAGCTTCTCAGATTCCAATATATTTCGAAGCATTAATCGCGGAAAAGGAGTACTCTTCATCCCAAACAAACTCCCTTGACCAAAGAATAGCAGCAAATACCGGGTTTCAAAGCTGCAAAAGATCGATACACTTCCATTTTTTGAGCGTTAATGCTTCAGGTGAATTCGAATTGGGTCGAACTCTGTTATATTCCGAACTCCATCTTTGTCCTATGAGAGATTCTCATTGCACTTTTTCAGAAATATTGACGTGAAAGACGATGATTCATTACAGGTCTGAAACTCCGCACCCTTTGACAAATAATAGAAAGGAGCACCTTCTTTATTTAGGAAATCTAATAAAAAAGCTTGGGCCACAGAAGTAATCTTCGAAGAATGGCTTTTGAAGTCCTTCATTCCAGAAATCGAAGAACTCTTGAGGGGAAAGAATTTGGCTTTCAAAACTCTTCTACTCTGAGATAATGCACCTAGTCATCCGCGGATACTTATGACAGCTGATCCAGATTTCGGGGTCTTATTCCTCCCTCCCAATACAACATCATTATTGCAGCCAATAGATCGCACTGTTACTTCAACTTTTAGAGCTTACCACTTGAGGTTATGAAACAGATGCTGAACTTCCTGAATCGACCTGTTACCCTTGGCAAACCAAGAATCAAAACAGTTCGGACATTTCGGGAATCTTTCTCGAAATTAGATTCAATTGACATTGTTGCTGAATCGTGGGCGGAGATTCAAGAATCGAATTTAGAAGGGAGTTGGAACAAATTGTGTCCAAAGAATTCTTGCAATGTGAGTCCTGGACAGGTTTCAGAGCAAGTGATTCGAAATTTTATCGCTACGGCAGGACAGATTGGTGGAGAAGGTTTTGCTTATAGGCATGATGCGGAAATTTTGGAGTTCTCACTGCCTCAAAACAAAAGGGTGTTGCCAGACGAGATTGAGGCGATGATAGAAAAACCTTAAAATCCGAATTGAGCTGATGATGAGGGAATTTTATCGGAAGAAACTCTTACCGCTAGGCTGTCGCAGAAGTTCTAAACAAGAAGATTTGACTCCAGCTCAAAAAATGAATTCGCTCATTTGGCGGCTAAGATTGAAAGATCGAGAATTTTAGGATTTTCCCTATTGTTTGAGATGGTTGCCATTTCGACCCACTTCAATATCTTCCAACTTATTCGAGCTCACTTCTCGTCTTGAGAAGACCGAGATTCCCCATTTCTAGCGGTCCGAATTGATTGAATAGCGCCTGAGTTATGATCAATTGAAGTTTGGCATTTTTTGAGAGATGTCCGATTCGACCAGCTCGCCACATAGAGTGAACTCCATATATCCACCTCAAACTCACCACAATGAGTCTTCAGAATGTCCCAAATTGATAGAAAAGATCTCGAGCTGTGTTTCGGAATCGCGTCGGAGATATGAATTTAAGAAGTATGCGAATCCTCGTGTTTTTCGTGCCCATGTTCAAAGCAAATATAGACTCAATAGTCGCACTCTCCGCTCAAAATCGCGGCCATTTTAATCAAGATGCAAACTAAACGAATCCGAAAATTCTCATTTTACACCACTAGCCACCTGATAAGCGCATTCATTTTTCCGGGGAGTCGGGCATAATTTTGTCGGAATATACTGGTCTGACTCATTCATGTTCATATTTCAATGGTTGAGTACTGTGTACTTGAAGGATTTCATATCCAAGTTGAATTATTCGTTGAGTTACTGATGGTGATTGACCAAATTCCATTTTATCGTCTTATTCGTGAATAGTTTAGGCTCCGTGAGACCCACCGTCCCCCGGCAAATAAATTGAACCAATCAACTCATCTCTCTCCTTCTCTCACTCCCTCTTTTTTTTCTTTTCATTCTGGAGAGGAGGGAAATGCAATTAAGCTTTGCAGGATGGCCGGCCATCCTGGGATGTGGGGCCCCCAGGTCTTGCAGTATATCCACTAAAAACCCGCTTCTCCGACTCACCATTCCGGTGGGGTACTGCTATTTAGTATTACTTCTCGCCGGATGGTTTGTCCCGCGCATCGGCGCGCTCCCTCAGTTGCCCGTCTCGTTTCATGGCGTCACGTCTGTCGTTTGTCTCTTCTTACTTCATTCTCCTTGGCGTCCTCCCCGGGTTCGGTCAAGCGTTGGCTTGGCGCCTCAGGTCTCTCTCCCTTTCCTCCTTGCGAGTCTTTGCAAGTTTGATGTAGCTTGCGATGGCGTTCGATGATTCCTGGTTCCGGAGCATGGTGCTGACCAAGTTCTCCGGTGTGAGGGGAACCCCGACTGCTCTCTCTGAATTGTTGCGTTCTGCGCTCGTGTCACTGCACGCAAAGGTCGCATGCTCTGCGTCGTCCCAGACATAGCCACGCATCTGGCATTCTGGGATCTCACGCCTCTTGAACCTTGTGAGGTACACCCCAAAGCTCCCGTGGTTCGTCAGAGCTTGGGTGACCCAGAAGTCGAGCTCTCCGTGTGCCCGGTCGACCCAATCGGCTATTCCGGGGATAAGCCTATGCGTCCACTTCTCCTGTCCGTTGGGCAGGTCCCGTTTGATTTGCCATTCCATGAGCGTCTTGGCTCTCCCTTGTTCCCTGAGCGCAGCCTTCTGGGCCGGAGTGAGCCCGGTTCCCAGTTTGAGCAGCTCTTCCCTGCTTGTCCAGAGCCTCACTCTCCCTCAGACGAGCAGGCGGACGGGGGGTGACCTCGCTGTGACGCAAGCTGCTTCCCTCGAAACTGTGCGGTATGCGCTGATTGCGCGCAGCGCCGCCCTCCATTGGACTGGGCCCATATGCTTGTCAATAACCGAGCCTTGTGCGACCCGGCCCCAAATGGCTGCTCCGTAGAGCATTATGGAGAGGCTGACGGTGTTGAGGGGCTCTCTCCGTTAGGGTCGCGGGCCGCCACCGTTCGGCATCAACCGCTGTAGGGCGGCGCCCGTCTTCTCTGTTTTGAGTGCAGTCACTTGGGCGTGTCTCTCGTACGTCCTGGCGTCGTCCAGCCATACACCGAGGTATTCAACCGCGTTCTTGATCGGGATGTCCTGCCCGTCTATGAGGAATGTTGGACTCCTGCAGACCCTCCTCTTGGTGGCTACCATCGCTTCGCATTTCAGGATGGCGAGTTTTAAGAATCTGTGGGCCATTGCCGCCCGGACCAATTTCAGCAACTCGTTCGCTGTGGTTTGAAGCGCCATTGAGTCAGCAGCGACGACTAGGGCGATGTCGTCTGCGAAGCCGACCAGTGTCGCGTCCCCCGGGAGGTCGAGGTTCAGGACTCCGTCGTACTGGGCGTTCGAGTCGAAGGGTCCCGATACCAATCCTTGGGCTAAGCCGGCTGACAGTTCGATCTCTCTCCTCCGTCTGTCCGTGTCTAAAACCACTTTCCTGTCGCGGAAGTGATCGCTGACGATGGCTAAGAGGTATCCCGGGACTCGCCCGCTTAGCGCTTCATACATACGTTACCAGCTGGCAGAGTTGAACGCGTTCTTCATATCTAGCAGTATGACGGCGCAGGAGCCACCCGGGTATGGCTGCATATTTGCCGCTTTCTCAATCGCGTTTTGCACGACTTCTATTGCGTGGAGCGTGCTGAGGCCCTTCCGGAAGACGAATTGCATTGGTGCCATCCCTCCTGTTCCTTCGTATGCGGCTTTGAGTCTGTTGAGGACCATCTGCTCGTAGAGTTTCCCGAGGTTGCCGAGCATACCCAGTGGTCTGAGTGATGACGCGGTCATCGCGTCGCTCCCCTTGCCCCTTGGGATGAGAACAAGTTTCTGCCGCTTCCATGGAGCCGGGAAAGCCCCAGCCTGCAGGCACTTATTGGAAAGAGCAAGAGTCATCCCCGGCCTCGCCTCGATCGTCAGCTTCAACACCCCGTTGGGATACCGTTCAGACTCGGAGACTCGCCATTTGCCAGCCGCTTAACAGCGAGGCGCAGTTCGGCCTCGTCAAAAGCAGGTATGTCCTCTGCGATTGGGTCCGGAAACGACGTTCTGGGTTCCCCGCTGGGAAACAACGTCCGGACAATGCTGAGTAGCGAGTCTTCGTCGATGGGAGCTGAGCTGCCTTTTTGCGAGCGCAGCTTCTTCATGACGACGCGGTACGGTGTTCCACATGAGTCTTTGTTCACAAGGTTACACAGCTCCTGCCAGCATCTCTTCTTGCTCTGACGAATAGCATCCCGAAGAACTTTCCTTGCTTCCTTGTAAGCTTCCTGGTCTGAAAATGCTGTGAAACATCTTTTCTTCCGCGATCGCTGGGCACGCCTTCGCTTCGCGTTCGAGATTTTCCGGAGATCTCCGATTCCTGGTGACCACCAATATTCTTCCTCACGTCCTCTGGGCGGGTGCTTCCTCCGAGGCATGGCTGCATCGCAGGCCGATGGGATCAGATCTGTCACGGCAGCTACCGCCTCTTCTGGGCTCGACTCCGCTGCCATGAAGTCTGGTGACAGGAGAACCGCTTCACGGAACTTTCCTTGATCAAGTTTCTTAATCTGACATCCGGCTGGGGGCTGTGCTTGGGGTGTCCTGCGTCCTCCGCCGATCCTGCACTAGATGCGGCGGTGGTCGCTCAGCGTCTCGGTATCGAAGACCTCCCACCCGGAGACGCGCCTCATCAGCGCAGGACTGATGAAGGTCAGATCGAGCACTGACGAATAGTCTCGGCGGTGAGAGGTCTCTCGTCCCGTCTCGTTGACTAAGGCCAGCCCGAGAGCAGTCATGAGGCCGCTGAGTACTGTGCCTCTCGCGTCACAAGGACCCCCACTCCAGGATGGTGACTTGGAGTTAAAGTCCCCAGCCACCACCACTGGCTCGCGACTGCGTCTTACGCTCTCCTCCAGGGCGTCGAGTTCCCGCGTGAACTTCTCCATGGTATCGCTGGAAGAGTAGTAGCAGCTGTATACTGCTATGCCACGGACGACCCTCTTTGCGTAGCCCGGTCCGCTCTCCGGAGCTGCGGTCCCGGGGATCGCTGTGTCGAATACCTGGACAATTGCGGTCCCATTTGTAACCCAGGTTGCGCAGTCGAATTCCGAACGGGGGCTAGGTTCCGAGATGATCAGAACCTCAGCTCTCGTCTTTGACGCCTCGGCTCTCAGGAGGTCGTATGCTGGGGTGCTCCTCCTCAAATGAGCCTGTAGAAGTTTGGCCATTCCCTCACCTAGCTTCCCTGCGTGACGCCCTCTCCTTGCTAGCCGCTCGTTGGTAGGCCACGCAGCTGGCCGTTCCAGATCCGTGGTTGGCTTTGACGCCAAGCGTCTGGCTTTGCACACACTTAGGCGCCTTAGTGCATGCCGCCACTAGGTGTCCGTCTTCTCCGCATTCGGAGCAAAGCTTAGAAGGCTTTGCCTCTTGGCAGTCAGCGGCAATGTGCCCATGTCCCAGGCAGTTGTAGCACCTGAGGACCATCTCCCTTTCACAAACCCTAGCATTCACCCAGCCAATCCTGATCTTGCCATCCTTCCGTATAGTTTGCACCGCCACTCTCGGCAAGGCCACCACTGCAAGCTGGGTGCCTTTGGATAAAGATCTTAGAGCTTCGACCGCCAACTCTTCATCTGGGTTGGTAGCTGCAAGGGAGGTTGAAAAGGCTTCAGCAACCTCTTTCGCTGTCGTGTCGACGTCCATGTCACGGACGTCGAGGATGACAGACTGTTGCAGAGTTCGTACTGCAACTTCGTCTCCAAGTGAGGCTGTGATGGCAGCTTCGACCTCTCCGAGTTTTGCTCCTCTCTGTAATTCGATCAGGACTTCTCCCGCCTTGGTCTGCCTAATTTTGCTGATCTTGGTGACGACTTCTTCCTTGCTGACCTGCGCCTTAAGACGTTTCACCGCGTCCGCAAAAGTGACTGAGGCGTCCTTCTGTTTGAGAACGACCGCGTTTGGCCATTCTCTGCCCGTGGGCCTGGTTTTCGGGAGAGGCTTCCCCGCCTCCTTTACCCTGCCTGTCTTTTACTGAATCTCTCATCTTTGCTCAGCGTCCTCGGTCTGGGTTTCTCCACTCGTGATAGAGCGCGGCGTGGCGGGTGGATTCCGAAAGATGGGCCTCCCATCTTCTCCAGACCCAGCTATCGTGATCCCGGGGATTTTCTTCCTCTCCTTCCCGGGCTTGAACGTTCCTGGCGGGGAGAGTACTTTCCGCTTCCCCATGAAAGGTGCCGCTAGGGCGCTAGCTGTAGCGGCCGTTTTTTTGCACTGCTCTCGCATCGACTCGAGCGAGTTCTTGAGCATTGGGCCGAATTTCGACGCCTCTTTCCGGACTGAGTCCCGCAGACTCTGCAGACGCCCTAGCTCTAAGATAGCATCCGCAAGGTTGTTCTTGATCGCCTTGTGAACGTTGTGAGCCGGGGCCGCGACTCTGTTTGCGTCCTCTAGGTAGTTTGCTGAGAGTCCTAGGATGGTTGCTTCCCGTGCATCCATTTCTTCGATGCGTTCCCGATCTGCATAGGCGTTTGCGACACCGCTATCGTTCTCTTGCGAAATGCCTATGTCCTTCTTCGATGAGCTGGGAGTTCCAGCGACGTCTTTGGCGCTGTTCACGCCCACTCCGTTCTCGACATCTTCCATGTCCACCTCTATTACTTGTTTTGTTGTGGATTCCATTTTGTTCCCACGAGCAGCTAGGGGAGAAACGGTCCACCGCAACAGAGCCCCGCATGCCACGCCAAGGCTGATTATTTGGGGAGGGCGCCTGGTATCCCAGAGAGTCGTTTGCGGCACCTCCATACCCCCAGGTACCAAGGTGGCCAATTTAGAGGGCACGTCCTCCCACCCTCCGGCTTGGGGGATGTGTGAAGTGTGTGGGTATGTGTGGTGAATGTAGGCCTCGCTCCCATCCCTCTCAACGGCTGACTGCCGCCTTGCCCCGACGGCGCCGTAGAAGCAATTCCCGGTTCGGCCGGCCACTGTCTCTTGTGAGTTATCTTGTGTAACTCCCTGGAGGCAACCCGTGTGATCACTCAGTGAGAGAATACCCGAGTTGATTCAGGCCCTCGTTATACCCTCCGGTTATAGCTCGACGCTCTTGAGCGGTAGAAGTACCCTGAATGAACAGGGTCACCGCGCGGCATCCCACCGGCTCTGGGCATGCTACTCGGTACCGCCAGGGCCGCCGACCGCCAACCGCCAACCCAAGCAAGAGGTGGGAGTTGAGCTTCTGTGTCAGTCTAGTGCTTTGCGTGTGAAGTGCAATCTCGTTGTCTGCGATTGCTTGTTCTGCAATACACCAAAATTCTGGTGCCGCACTATCCGCAACCTATGGACGCATCCGGTAGCGTGGAGAATGCTCGAACCTGAAGGAAAGGACCCAGAGATCCAGGTCTCTAACCTCGAGGTCCCGGATCTCTTACTCCCTTTGTCAGTCTCTGTCTCTGTCTCTCGGTCTGTCTTTTTTTTCTTCTTCTAGAGAGAGGGAAAATGCAATTACGCTTTGCAGGATGGTTCCTAGGTCTTGCAGTATACCCACTAAAAACCCGCCTTTCCGACTCGCCAGCCCAACGGGGGACCGCCTTGGCATTACTTTCCGTTGGGAGAATCGTCTCGCGCACGGTGCGCTCTCTCAGTTGCCTGTCTCGTTACGTTACGTCCCGTCTGTTGTCCACCTCTTCAGTCTTCCCTCTCCTCGGGAGTGCTTCACGATCTTTTTTCTCATTTCGTCTGCGGTCTCCCGCGGAAACTCAGGTGGCTGACTGGTGTTGCAGAATCCTCTCCTTCTCCTCCTTCCTGGTCATCACTAGCCTGATGAAGCCTGTAACCTCGTCCCACGCTCCTTGATCCCGGAGCATACAGCTCATCAGGTTCGTCGGGTTTGAAGTGTTCTCAAGCTGTTCTTCGAGTGCGATTCGCTCCACGTTCGATTCGCTGCACTCGAAGAGCGCGTGCTTCGCGTCATCCCAGTCGTTGCCACACATTTGACATTCTGGGGTTTCTCTCTTCTTGAATCTGATGAGGTAAGCCCCGAAGCAACCATGATTGCTCAGTATTTGCGTGGTCCAGAAGTCCACTTCTCCATGGTGACGCTCAACCCACTCCGCTATGTTGCGAATCAACTGGTGCGTCCATTTACCGTTTTCTCCACTCGATCTAGGCAGATCTCACTCTGTTTGCCATTCCATGAGTGTAATCACCCTTTCTCGTCCCTCGAGGGCTTTTTTGTGTGTCGGGGCAAGTTTGCTCCCTGATTTGAGCAGCTCTTCCCTGGCCGTCCACAGTCTGACTTGCTCTCCTACGAGCAAGCGGATGGGCGGTGTCTTCGATAGGACACATGCTGCATCTCTTGACATAGTCCGGTAAGTGCTTATTGCGCGCAGTGACGCTCTCCGTTGGACTGGGCCCATATACTTGTCGATGACCGAACCCTGAATGGCCCGCCCCCAAATGGCATTAGCCATTATGGGAAGGCTGACGGTGTTGAGGAGCTCTCTCTGATTGGGTCGTGGGCCGCCAATTTTCGGCATCAAGCGCTGCAGGGCAGCACCCGTCCTCTTGGCTCTGTGCGCAGCTTCTTGAGCATGCCTTTTGTATGTCCTGGCATTGTCTAGCCATACCCCGAGGTGCTTAACTTCTTTCTCAATCGGGATGTCCCGCTCGTCGATGAGGAATAATGGGTTCTAGTAGACCCTCTTCTTCGTCGCTAGCATCGCTTCGCATATTGGGAGCCAACTCCAGGAATCTGTGGGCCATTGCTCCTCGCACTACTCTCAAGGCTTCATTCGTTGTCGTTTGGAGCGACATTGGATCAGCTGCGACTACGACCAGTGCAATGTCGTCGGCGAAGCCGACCAGTGTTGCATCGCCGGGAAGGTCCAGGTGGAGGACGCCGTCGTATTGCACGTTCCAATCGAACGGCCTCGATACGGAGCCTTGCGCCACTGCGGCCGACAGCTCAATCTCCTTCCTGCCTGTGTCTGTGTCAACCACCACCTCCCTGTCACGAAGATAGTCGCTAACGACGGTCAAGAGGTATTCGGGTACTCTTCCTCGAAGCGCCTCGTGGATTCGTTCTCAACTAGGGAAATTGGAGGCATTCTCCACGTCCAACAGTATCACTGCGCAGAAGCCACCTGGTTTCGGCAGCATATTGGTTGCTCTCTCTATTGCATCCTGAACTACTTCTATTGCATTTAGTGTGCTGAGCTTCTTTTGAAATCCAACTAGACGATTCAGGACCATCCGCTCGTAGAGTTTCCCGAGGTTGTCGAGCATGCCCAGAGGTCTGTGGGATGACGCAACCCGTGGGTCACCCCCCTTCCTTTTCGGGATGAGGACGAGTTTTTGCTACTCCTAAGTGGCAGGGAGAATTCCGGCACTGAGACACTTGTTGAATTGCCTGAGGATCATCTCCGGCCTCTCTTCTATCGTCAGCTCACGGACCTCGTTGGGGATGCCATCCAGGCCTGGGGCTTTGCCGTTCGACAGATGCCTGGCGGCCATGCGCAGTCCGGACTCATCGGACTTGGGGATATGCTCCGTGACTGGAGCGGGGAACTGCGTCCTAGGTTCTCCTCTTGGGAAGAGCACCTTGACGATGCTGAGCAGCGACTCTGCATCGGTCGGCGCTGAGCTACCTCCCCGCGATCGGAACTTGCTCTTTACAACGCGGTACGGCGTCCCCCATGGATCCTCGTTCACGAGATTGCAGAGTTCCTGCTTGCATCTTTGCTTGCTTGCGCGTATCGCTCCTTGGAGTGCTTTTCCCGCCCACTTGTACGCCTTTTGATCGATCAGTGCTGAGGGCCGTCGCTTCTTCCGGGATCGCTGAGCACGTCTCCTCTTTGAGTTAGACGCTGCGCAAAGCCGTCCAATTTCTGCTGTCCACTAGTATTCTCCTCTGCGCCCCCATAGCGGTGCTCTCCTGCGAAGTATGGATGCGTCGCAGGCTGAAACAATAAGGCCTGTCACGGCGGCAACCGCCTCATTGGGTCTTGAACCACCTGTCAAGATGTCAGGCGACAGGAGGATTGCCTCACGGAAATTTCCCTCGGCAAGCTTCTTGACATGCCAACCGACTGCTGGTGGTGGGCGAAAACTCTTGTGATATCCGTCAACTCGGAAAAAGATGTGACGATGGTCGCTGAGCATCTCTGTGTCAAGTATTCTCCATCCGGAGACGCGCCTCATCAGCACAAAGCTGACAAAGGTCAGGTCTAGGACAGACGAAGAGCCCCCCTGGTGGATGGTTTCCTGCCCCGCTTTGTTGACCAGGACTAGGCCGAGGGCGGCCATGAGATCATTCAAGGCTGTCCCTCTTGCGTCCCGTGGTCCGCCGCTCCAGGATGGTGACTTCGAATTGAAATCCCCAACCAGGACCACTGCTTCTCTGCTACGCCTCACGCTCTCCTCCAAGGCGTCGGGTTCTTGGACGAACTTCTCGATAGGGTCACTTGGGGCGTAATAGCAACTGTATACTGCGACGTTACGGACTACCTTCTTGGCATAGCCAGAGCCGGCCTCTGGCGCAGCAGTCTCCAATATTCCTATATCCAGGATCTGAATGACTGCGGTTCGATTCGTGTCTCGCGTAGCTCCATCGAAGTTAGACCTGGCGCTCGGCTCTGAGATCAGCAGTACCCCGGCCCCTCTTTTCCTAGCTTCCGCTTTCAGGAGATCGTATGCTGGTGCACTCCTCCTCAGGTTAGCTTGAAGGAAATTAGCCATCGCTTCTCCTGTTGTTCTCACGCGCCGTCTTCTTCTTCCCTGCGGCACGCTGATAAGCCGTGCAGCTGGTGACCCGAGAGATGTGATCGCTGTTGGTGCGAAATTTCTGGCACTGCACGCACCTTGGGGGTCTGAGACACGCCACGGCTAAATGTCCCTCTCCCCCGCACTTGGAACAGGGCTTGGTCTTCTTCGCTTCTTTGCAATCAACCGCAATGTGCCCGTATCCCAGACAGTTGTAGCATCTGGCGACCATTCTCCTCTCTCGGACCTTAGCGTTGACCCAC
>JAPYYZ010002997.1:0-13046 GCA_030522705.1 Eretmocerus eremicus | reverse complement strand
TGCGCTGACACTTCCCGACCTGGACGGCAATGCGGCACTTTCCGCCCCGAAATCAGGGCCGAAACCACACGCTTTCGATGCTGGTATGCCGAAAAATAACTTTGTAGCTATTGATAGTCATTTGAGAGAGAGAGAGAGAGAGAGAGAGAGAGAGAGAGAGAGGGGGGGAGAGAGTGTGTGAGTGAGAGAGAGAGAGAGAGAGAGAGAGAGAGAGATACTGAAAAAAAATCGTGCAAAGCTGCTCTTTAGATTCCATTCGTTCTCAGGCGCAATTATTGCGCGATTATTTATTTTTCTTAGAAGGGTAATGATGTATAGCCGTTTGAATAGAAATGCATGTAGATTGAACATATGCACTGGTTTCACGGACAATCCATATATTTGTTGGCTAATGTCGACGTTTTTTCAGCCTTTGTGCTGGCTTCTTAAGGGCTCAAATGATATTTGTCTTGAAAAACATTAATACAAGAAAACAATCCAGAGCTGTGTTGATGTTTTTTTAGACAAATATCATTTAAGCCCTGAAGAAACCAGTACAAAGGCTGGCGAAACGTTGGCGCTAGCCAACAAATATATGGATTTTTCGTGATATCCGTACATCTATTCAATGTATACAAGGATTATTTATTTTGGTAATTCCTCCAGGCTTGAGCCGTTGTAACAGAGTGAGCCAATCCAGACACTAGCTGATAACTTTGGAAATGATCAATCCTTTCAAGTAACTCAACCTTTCCAGTTATATTACTAGTTTAGTTGAACCTAAGGAGCGACGTCATTGCGAAGTATGGGAAATTGTTAATAATGACGAGCAAACGATTTGCATCCAATTTGCAACTACTGGCAACGCAGAAACTCCGGTCCGGAGTAGAAACTTGGTAAATTTTACCTTGCCACGTCTTTCAGATCAATCATTCACCTCGTACGCTTGATCGATCGATCGGGGATATCTGCTATAATAACTGGAGCACTTTAATCAAATCTGCTTGAGGAGCATATTACAGCCACCGTTATGTGTTAAAGAAACGTCTTAATATATTACGGACCATGCGAAGCGTGAGAATTAAACAAAATCGTGAGATTTTACGCGAAATTGCTCTTCATCGCTCGAATAGCTTGATCGCTTGGATCTCGCGATCCAGATGGAAATTTCACATGTACGTGGGCTCAAATTGTAGCTATTAAATTCTAGTACTCGCTTCGATTGCGATAATAGACCGGTTTTTGAATGAATTAAGGTTTCCAAAAGATTTTGGCGATTTTGTGCATAACTAGCGTGCGAAAATTAGCATGTAGAAAAACGGTATATCTTTCGATAGAAATGGAATTTTGGAGCGTACTTGGGCTCAAATGAAAGATAATTGACGTGGCTATATAGATGCTGATTGTCCAAATAATTCCACTCATCAATCCTGAAAATAAATAACATGAAATTCTTGGAATTGATTTAGGGGTTTTTCTGTAAGTCAAGGATGATAAATGAGGTAAAATGACATAGTCATTCATTCATTTGTGGCGCGACTTTAGTATCTGGTCGTTATTACTTTGATCCCTACTCGCCCTACTCGCGTGCACGAGTTGCAGGTGCATAAAATGACTCGAAACGTGGATGGTCTGCTTGTCTAACGGGCATAATTTCACATTCGAAATTGTGCGTATCGCGGTCGCGTGATTTCAAATGCCCTAATACGTTCGGAGTGCGATACCCTGGTTAGGCGTCTCCGATCACTTTCCCAGTTCGGGGTTCCAAAGTCCCCTGGTGATCGGAGAACTTGGGCGTGGGTCGCACTCGTTCGATTTGCAACCGCGGCTGACGCGAGTGCCCGATCTACCCGCCCGGGAAAGAGCGGATAAATGGAAGCCGCGAACATCCAAGCCACACCCGCATCATTCTCGAAGAGGATTGCCCCGGAATTACATACCGTGGTTAAGAGGAGACTCAGCGATACCAGATATAGATGGTTGGCGTGGAGCGTCCGTGACAGCGAGCTGGCTGTTTTGGAAGTTTCCCGGCTTGGGGCTCTGAAAATCAAGTCCCCCGAATCGCTTCTTGCTCCACCTTATATCCCCCGAGTCTCGCTTTCTTGCCCCACTTAGTGCTCAAAATTCGGCGGCTCGGCCTGAGCGGGTGCGCATACATGCGATCTCATGCTCGCATGAGCTAATTTTGCGTCTCACTTATTCTGCGAAAAGAGATGTGCGACATGATTGCAATCGTATTAGTCTATCTATGCGGAATTGGCACGGAGTGGGTAAATATATGGGTTATTCCACACGTACGGATTGGCGAGCATTATTCGAAATACGAGTAGAGCTAAGTTAGAATCTTGGTTAGTTCACAGGTGATGGAGACATGCGGATGATTAGGAAGTTGTCCAATAAGCAAGAATTTCATGCAAGTCTCTACTTACACGACTGGTCTGGCATTCACTCCGAAGTGGAGGCTGAAAACTCTTATTTTAAAACTTCAAAATCTAGTGAGATTTGGGAGGTTGCATCATAAAGACTAACTTTTTTGGTTCTTCTTATACGTAGACATATGCAAAAAGTGTTCAGATCATTTTAGTATCTTTTCGGTTTCTCGATCTTCATGCTTTCAGAAAGTGAAAATACTTCAATGTAATGATGGCTTCATCAAGATGATGACACGGATCGATGAAATGTAGCGCCGTTACGCGAAATCTCACCAGGAAGGTGCTTGTACCGGGTCAATTATTTGAGGTAAACATTTTTCATTCCAAAAGTCAGTCTTTTGGATGAATTGGTTATGAGTGATAGAATAACTGCTAGAGATGCAGTAAGTGGCAAAAAACATGATTCTCGCATGTATCAAAGGACAATCGTTGGATTTATAGAGCGATACAATCATGTGCCTCACAAGGCTCTTCTGCAAATTTCTCTCCCAAAGTGTAACAAAATTGCCTCATTTGACGGTATACAACTGTTTGAAAAATATTTTAATACCTTATAAATTCATTGCGTGATTTGCTTGTATCACGTCCAACAGTAAGTGTAGTTCACTAACATTATCCAAGAGGCTATCATCGATCACAATGTTGGTCAACCACTGTGGTAGTGAACGCAAAATAACTTTGGATTGATTCTGATTTTTACCCTTCTAGAAATCTCACCCGCTAATTTGCTTTTTTCATGTGAGTGTTGGTATGGCTATCATAACTTTTGTGATTGTAGAGAGTCTGGAGCTGAAAATCTAATAGTTCGTCTGAATCAAGTTCCAAGGCTGATATTGTGACGATTGAAGCGACTCTCAATAATTTACGCCACCTAAATGTATAAAAAAAGACATTGGAGCCTCGAGGTTCAGATATTTTGGAAAGTTAAAGTAGTCAGAAATTCCGATGAATTTATCACGATCTTATATTCTGATCACATTGTCAGTTCTGATCATGTATATCAAGAAATATTCATGGTATTTTCCACTCTCATTGATAAAATGGAGCTTATATGCGTATCAATCAGTCTCGAAAACAGTTCATATGACACATCGAAAAGATTTGATTCTTCTATGCTGTGTAAAGCCCTTCTTAGGTAACTCTCAGAATCCCACATAGTATTCAAATTTTTCAACATCTGCTGTGAGATTTGAGATTTTTTTTAGCATTTTTGTGATGTGAAAGAAAATTAGAGTGAAATTGGAGTAAAATTTGCGGTTACTGATTCTAACAATTTTATAAAGTTCTAAAACCGATCTTTCACATTCAGAAATGCCGGCTCCGACCGTCAAAATAAGACAGTTTCTTGGAAAATCTTTCCATCCGAGTGAGAAAGAAATACTTCCCACTCTTAGCTTCCCATGTGCCTTCGACTCAGAGTAAACCCATCCGTAAGGATGAAAAGTAAAAACGGCATCCTTTATCCCTTCCCAGTGTTTACGGTGAAGATATTCACAAATAAATCAGAACGATTCTGGAATATTCTTATCTTCTTCATAACTTGGTGCACATCACAGATTTTCAATGGCGATTGATTCGAGAGTCTGCGGAGAGGAAACAATGAGCAAATTTTGGACAATTTTTTATATTTTTTGATTAACCTTTCACAAACTTTACAACCCTCGCCCATTGATCAAAATGAATTGATTTTAAATCTATGATCTTCTTTGCCGAAAAAGGACAAAGGAAATGTCTGTAAAATTTTCCGCGTACATGCATCTATACATTTCAAGAAATCATTCCGAATGACATTTTAGGACGTTTTCTTCACGTTGTCCTTCAAATTAAGTCCCGCACAATCCAGTACATATTTTCAGTAACAAATATCTCTCGGGCATGTGATAATAATCTGGCTTATCGGCCAAGTTGCAGGTAAAACCGCCCCCTGATTACCAACGGCAATGCATATAAATGTACAAGTAGATGAGCTGAAGTCAGGAGCCTAATCAATTCTTTTGTTTCATCCAATAACGAAGACTCTAGATTGTGATTAATTTCGTGAAGAATACCATTCGACATGAGTTGTTCTTCATTCGTTGCAATTCACGATCGAAGAAATGAATATATCAAAAGAAATTAATAATTTAGAGAGAGAAATTCAACTTTTGAAAACCGTGAGTCTCATTCTTCTAGCTTGTTTTAAAAATGTGAGTAGCTTATAACGCTTTTCCCCAACCTAGATATTGACTCATCGTTTGAAAAGCAAGAACCAAAACTCAAGTACTCGTATGAGTGAAAAGACGAAATTGGAATCGTTATTAAGATCAGACATTGATAAGAAAAGTTCGCATTCGAAGGTCGCTTCAGAAGACGATGGCCAGTTCAGATTTAGAGACCAATCTTGTTGAATATCATCCGCTACAAAGCGACGGGTGGATTATTAACTGCATACTTCATCACCCTATATTAGATTGTTCAATCGCTTAAGACGCCTCTCAAATATTTAGATTCTGGGCCATATGAGACGGTGGAATATGCAGAAAAATTATGGAATCATGGAGACATGCAGAGTGGAGAATAATTTGGAGACCTAATTTGAGGGTGAATCAAACTGTTCCGTAACTGCATCGTACTAATGGAGAGGGATATAATTATTCCATCAGAAATGGATCCAAAACTCACTGTAGCTTCTTGATATAATTAATCTATTCGACAATACAGCGAATCATTCCGAGACATGAAAATCTAGCCCCTCATCAATCCAATCATCATTAATGCCTCAACTTATACGTCATCGTTCAATCAGATAGTCTTCCCGTTCACTTGAGAGGTAAGCTGAGTGTAACGGTTTCAGATCATTTTACATCTCTTTGATCTACAACAGATAGCTGTACTCATGATGAATATTTAGTTTCCGAGAAAAATTCATGTTGCTCTATTAGGAAAAAAAAGGACTCTATGGGAGTAAGATGAATAACATGAATATGAATCCAGTCTGATTTCTCACCAATATTCGGTTTGTTGGGAGTTCATGATAAATCTAGAGCTATATCAAAGATATGCGTGCATCGATCATACGAGTTACGAGAGTCTGAATCATGGACTGCATAATAATGTGCCATTTTGAAGTCGGGCGCTGTTCAAAATAAGCAAAATTGAATTCTAAGATGCTTAAAATGGTCAAAATTGCACTGATCAAGAGATGAAGGCTTGTTTATATTTTCTGTAGATACATGAACTCCTGGAAAAGAAAGATTGGTGTTCCATTTGTAAGGTTAAACAATGTACAAAAACAGACTCTTCCTCAAAGTTGCTCAGTAATATAGTTGATTAGGAAAATTTAAATTCTAGTGAGTAGTGTCTAGTTTAAAGACATGTGCTTGTCACCAAAGTTTTGAATCTCTATTGTGCGAGTTCATTCAGACACGGAAGTAACTTTTACATTTTCGCTAAGAATAATTTTTGGTAGTTTTAAGATTATCTGCATGCATCAACCAATAAAATTAACATATGTTATTCAAACTGAAAATTTCTCTCAATTACTAAGTAGGTGACTCGCTTTCGGCGTACTCGTTTGATGATTCAAGGTTCACGAGAAGCATGTTGGTATTGTCGCTGGTTGCGACGATTATCCAGCTGAGCGCAACAAGAGCATCTTTCGATAGCATCATTTTCTGCCAACTCTGTATTTCAGAGAGCTCGAAAATCTGCAATAGGAAATTTTCCAATCCATCAATCTTTGTTTACATGGTAAGTCTATAGTATATTATCTGATTAAAAGCAACGAAACACGGGTTGAGCCTATAATTAGTGTGGGGTAATCGTCCCAAACGATCCATCGATTGACTGAATTGAAAGAAATAGACTATTCTAATGAATGAGGAAAGAATGGTAAGATTTGAGTACCCTTTGAGGCCTCCCTAAGTTTGTGACAGCTCTGGCGTTTTTACATATCTTCTACTGTGCCTCTGCTCTATTCATCAATCGATCGGATAAGATTTGTCCTCCCCTCGTTTTTCTCTATTCTGTCTCACTTCTCTATGAAACCCATCTTACTACCAATCCGACGGCTCAGCCGTTGCTCTTTCTTCATCATATTTTCACAAAACAAAAATGAAAAAAAATGCACGGCGAGGCTATAGCGCGCTCAAGTCTGAGATCTTGGGGGTAGGCCTTAAGGGATACTTGTACCTTATATGGAATAGAGAGAATCAGACTATGCTAGATTTTCAAACTTCATTCGACGGAAGCAAAACAAGTGGTTTGAATCCTTATTATATTCGTTGATACTCACCTCTTGTTCATCAGAGGAGGAATTAGCAAAATTGGTACAATTTTGACCAGACAGGCTTAATCGATCATCAATTTTTGCCATAAATTGGTGTAATGAGAATGCAGTGATGTACAACGGTAAGGCAAGAATGGACCTCTTATGGTTTTCGAAGATCCGTCTGATGTGATCTCTGCTCACGTGTGCAAGATCAAACCTATTGAACAAGAAGAATTCATGAGAAAGTATATCCCTTGGAAATGCGGAGGATCAGTGGAGAGACTCACTTATCTAAAATCGACATGATGCAGAGAGAAATGAACGATGAGAACAAGCACGTGTAAATCTCTGAGAAATTTGAGTAGGTATGTATGAGATCTGACGAGTTTGTCATCGAAGATTGTAACTGAAAAGAAATGTTACATATTTTTGTGAATGATCGAGGAATTGATTACTTTGGCGCGATGTTCGCATTTCATTGTTTCGACTGTGCAATGCATGAAGAATGCCAATTTTACGGCGGCGAGCAAGAAACTGGAACTTTCTACACAGCACAACTAGAATAAGATATTCCATCGTGATAGTTACAAACTCGAAGCAATAACATTTTGAGCATCCCACCAAGTAGGGTTTGGTATAATGAGTGTACTTTTGATACACTTTGGAAAAAAAATTTGCAAGTCTACGTAGGCTAATGACTCTAAATGGCTCTAGAAACAATTTTTGCTGTGAGACACATACATGTTCGAGCAATTTGTTTTCTACCATAAGTCTCTCCAGCTGCATTTTGATAATTCTTAACAAACTCCTCAAAATATTCATTTTGGGACGAAAAATATCTGCTCCGAGAAATTGACCTGCCAGCAACACTTCTTATATTAGTCAAAGAATACAGAGGTGCTATCTCATATACGCATTTAAAATATTCTTATTTTTTAAAGTTCATGGGTAGAAAAATTGGGAAGAACCTTTTTTGATTTCTTTGCGAAAATTCTTATTCACACTCTGGCTCCCTCAAAATTATTGGTGAATTTGATTATATCTAAAATGGTCGTGAAAGAGAGCATGGAATGAGCATAGGAGCATTTCAATGAAACCTATGGCGATTTTACGACAAAAAAGATATTTGAATAATTCAATCTTATATCGCTCTTTCTCCTCTCGCATGAGCGACTATAACCCACATTTCATTCGATTATCATGATATGCGATCCTCAAAATTTCGGTCACATCAAGAATGATCATTAAAACGCACACTTACAAGAATCAAGTGTAGCATGGCCATTCCTCCAAGTAAGCCTTGGATGATAAGACCGCATGAATTCCACATCTTTTGGAAAGCTGTGGCTATCTTCAAGGGCTTCGAATTCGTAGTCAGTATATTCGATCCAACAGACTGCTGTGGGTATTTCATACCAGCATTGCTAAACTTCACTGCACTGAATCCGTTCCTACCTTGCACGTACATTGTTTTGGCGGTGAGTTCTGACATGGGAGATGGCTCCTCATACTTTGTGCGTTGTTCTTGTGTTCTTCTCAATATCTCCGTGATGGGTATTTCAATCGACCCACTGTTCTCTGCAACAAGACGATTTTTCGAGTCAGTGGATAAATTATTTTGAGCATAGTGCAACCTCAAATCTCTCGCATCACAGTGAGCTCTCTGATTCAAATACCCGATCTCTAAGAAGAAAATTGTAGTAAATGAGGATTGCGAGCTAGAAATTTCATGAGAACTATTTTGATTTCAGTATTTCCTGAAGAAGCCGTGTATGTTTATTTGAACCAATATCAATTATACGTCTGGATCACTCGGTAGTTTATGTGGGGAATTCAAAAAGATTAAATCTACTGGAATTTGCAAAGATACGGAGTTAGGAAACGAATCAGTTATCCTCGCAAAATATTGAGATTGCAGGCTCACGTTGACAACATTATTTTGCTAGAGCGTAGATGAGATAACCGAACCTCAAAAATACAAGACAATCCTTAATTCGAACGTGAAAAGTGGTGAATCATGTGCTTTGTAGAGGCGGGGCTCTGGGAATATCTTGTTCAAGTGAAGACTACCCATTCAACGTCGATTCTGATTTGATAGGGTTTATGGTGGGGATGCTCGATTCGCAATCCAAATTATATCAGAATATTCGACAATAGTATATATGTAGCTCACGTAGGTTTCGAAAATTGTAGAAGGAGAGCTCTCAATTCGATTTGGAAATCGGGATTGACAAGTCTCGGGTTGACTGTTACTTCCTAGGATATCAGAGAGCTGTGTTCTCCCCGTACAACTTCTCATATTAGAAAAGTATCCCCAAGAGTCAAAATAGTCAGAATTTCTTTTGAAGTACGAACTTTCTTTTGAACTCTTAGTTTTGAAATAGGAAATTCTTTCTGTTCATTCAAAATAAATGCCCTTTTATGAAAGTGCGACTTCTGATGAATGCCCAATCTAATTTTGGGCTTCCGCCGAACGAATATTCTGTGAACACTTGGACCTCATGATGAGTGAGAGATGATTGAGGGATCTAAACATTGTCGCGCAAAAATGTTAGTGATCCAAAAGTCACCACCTTTAGTTCTTTGGGTCCTTTTTTCACTCCTTGACCTCTTCCTTAAAGTTGGATTGGTCAACTTTGTAGTTCCAGAATCATTCCTAACATCTCGTCTTTTATTTTTCAGATTCTTTTTTCGCATCCTTCTCTCTGCGGAATCCTTCTCATCAGACGTAGCTCCTGACAAGATGTCCGAAACGAGTTTTCTTGAGCCAAAGTCTTTTTTTGACGCACTCAACTCTCTATTTACATGTTTTGAGGATGACAGAACTTCATTTGAATCATCATTGGACCCTCTTTGTTGTGTTATCGTGGGTAAATCTGATGGCGCTGGCCCAGTCTGGAATGAAGAGAATAAAACCCAATGTACCATAACACCTCACGTTGGCCAGTGATTTTTACGGGTCACAACTTTCTTGCTAGGCTTTTCTCGCTACGCTCAGGCAATAGCCTGAGCCTAGCGAGAAATGCAAAATCCTTCGGAATCAAAAGTACCCCTTTCCGCATGTAATCTTATCTATATCTCTAGCTTGAGAAATGAAAGTATGCCCAAAGTTGCAATTTTAGAGTCGGAATATCATACAACTGCTAAAACCACTTGTACCCCACGAAATGAATAATACAGTATGGTCCTGGCGTGTACACGTCAATTTCGGGCGCTAGCACAGTGGGTTCCCCGAGTGAAGCGAAAGAAATCAGTTCTCTGTACTCGAAATGGCCGAGCAACCACAGAAAAATTATGATTTTTCATCATGCGAACCCGAAAACCACGTTCAAATATGGCACAATCTAAGATTAGTTGAGACTAGTTGAGATTAGAATAAGTTGTTGAGATTAGAATGATGAAAAATGTATTTATGTACACATTAGCCTCAAAAAAGTTCTCAGCATCCGCTTTTTATTCAAACAACAGGTTCAACATGACAAAGGTTTGTTCCCTTGCCTTGCTTGAAGGACAAGTGTTCCAATCTTACAAACACGGGAGCAAACATTCCAAAATAAAAGCTTACCGTGAAAAATTGGGATCAAAAGCAATGTTTCATCTATTAATTCCTAGAGCCTGCTGCATTAGGTAATAGGCAAGAGTAGTAATAGTTTAACTTCCGATCCCAATCTTACGACTTTTCCGCAGAGGGCGAGCTATTGGGATAGTTACTATCCATAGCAAAAATTGTTCCCTACTTAGCCGAAATCAGCAGAAATAATCTTCTACTCTAGCTTACCTCTTCAGGCTCGTGTGAGATATCTTCTGATTCGCTGACAACACATTGCTTTAATGTTTCATCCACGTCGTTTGATTCACTCTCTGATCTTAATCTCCCCATCTTATTGCTGTCTTGTGACACTTTCGGAAACATTCTGAATGAGTGATTTAAATCCTCATCTTTTGCAGCTAAATCAGCAAAGATTGAACTGGAGGGAACCTGAGACATCCATGAATTGAAACACATTAAATGATAGAGAACACCAATACTCCATGAAGCCAATGGAGTATCGGTGTTTTCTATCATTTAATATTTGTACAAGTTTTCAATATTTGTTAACATGAATACACCGTCAAATGGCGATACTTTTCCACACTTTTCATTTTTTGTCTTTGTTTCCCCTTGCAAAGTTGCAAACGCTACGACGGAACTTACGCGTTTGGAAGCTTGAAGTTTTCGCCTTCAATTGGTATGAAGCAGACCTTGATTGGAGATTTTCGTTAACCTGAATCGTAAGTATTCAAAGAGATGTATCAAAATTAGACCTCCGTGGAGACAAATCTGCTACACTCCCTTTCTACGCGAGTCTCGATTCAGGTTGAATGATCTCGCCCAGCTAAGTCGGATCCTACGGAATACCTGCAAATTCATTATCCTTTCCCGCAAGTTTGTCATTACTTGGTTAGTACTCGTCCAAATTGGACGTATCTTAGCTCACTTTGATGCTTACTTAATGTACTTTCAAATGATACTCATGATATGGACCAACTTTTGAATAAAAGAAAGTTACAGACACATTCAGCGCTGTGGCGAATTTCCCCGGCCATAGCTAAGATCACGTTTATTTTTCGTTTTCTCTCTGTGAAGCAAACAAATCTCGTGCTTTTTTCATTATTTTTACGTTATTTGCAGATGAAGTATGGGGCCATCTCGTGTCAATTTCGTGATGTTAATTTTTTTCTTGTTTTAAATATTGTACGGACAAAATTTGTTAAAAATGCCTCGGAAACTTCGAGTGTTTACTTTAACAAAGGAAATTGTTGATAACAATTACAACTAATGGCCTAAATTAGTTATAGAGCCACTGAGATGCCTGCTTTGCATACAGGGATTCTATAAAACTCTTTCCGTGAATGTAGCCAAATGACACCTAATATCACCAAGTAACCTCATTTGATTGTATCAACGCAGAAAATACCATAAAATACTTACAAGAGTGTTGAAAATATTTCCACCCTTCGGTCGCCAACGTCACTTAACTAGAAATTTAATTTGTTCTATTACACATTGACACTTTCCTTCTCTTATATTTTTGAAGACTGTACAAAACTATTAATAACAATATCAAAGTGTAAAACATAAACTCATTTAATTCGATCGGTTATATATAGTCTTATTGTAGCCTTGGAGAATACAGAGTACCGAAAAGATACTGGTTATCTTGGCACAACTGGTGTCTAGTCAAATAAGAAAATTCAGTCCACGTGCAAGGTGTACAAGTGTACGGACTAAAACCATCATAACATCTGAGTGAGTGCCTAGCAACGCGTCGTCTCCGTTTGTTTTGACCGGCTCGGGCTCGCTAGAGACATATCCATGTAACACCCACCTCGACAGTATTCCGTAGTGACGTTGGTAGTGGTAAAGGTGGGAGGAGGAGGGGGGGTTGGAGGGTAGGATAGACAGTGCATTTAGACAGTGCATTCTTGTAATAAGTCTTGGAAGTGGATTGCCGAGGAAGTTCATATTTTGACCATTAGAGTGGAAGTATTTGACCGAACAAAAAATGCAGTTCATATTGAGAGCAAGTACTTTAACAAAAAATGATGATCTCGTCAATATACATATAAAGAATTACACTTTAGCTTTGATAATTTGGAACATCACTGAGGAATAGTCAAATTGTTATAGTACCTGGAAAAGTTAATGGGTGATCGTTAGTCTCAGCAAATCAGCTATTTCTCTGAAATACTTGAACGTACAGAAAATTTGGGAAAAGCATTCGAAAGATCACAAATAAATGACCTATTTGGTTTCTTCAGGAAATGTTGACATTTTTCCTACTAAACTCAAATTAATAGTGAAGGGAGAAAATTTCTAGCGTTTATTCTATTTTATCACCTCTAACTTTGGCGAGCGTTATCCGATCAAAACAATTCTAAAGAGATATTGTAGACCGAATCGAACCTGCATTTTCTTCAAAGACTGATCTATGACTCATCCAAGCCGAGTTAAGGAGAAGAAGAAGCTTTACTTTATCGATATTCATTATAAATTGATTTAAAATGAAACATAATAATATTTCGAAAAAGTAAATCCAAGCTGCTCTGTACGGGTAGAACAAATCACTGTGTGAAAATTTGAAGCGATCCGTTAAAAGCTCTTGGAGTAATTTGAACTATAGTGAAAATATATTGTAATTATACTACAGTTCAAATTAATCCGAATGCTTTAAACGGTCGCTTCAAAATTTTACGCAGCAATTCTCTCTACCGATACGCAGGGCAGCTTGGAGTTACTTCTTCAAAATATTCTCTTGTTTCAATATCAATTAATTTATAATGAATGCTGGTAAGATCGAGCTTTCACATGACCTTAAGGTGGTTTAGGCGGTATTTATCCTAAC
>JAPYYZ010002996.1:0-17788 GCA_030522705.1 Eretmocerus eremicus | reverse complement strand
TGGCTGAGTTATTCCACCATTTTGCGAGTCAAAATAAAAAACTCAGCTTTCGTGCAGGCAGACGACATTTTGTTCAGAGATTTATTGTATTTAAACTGGTGGTGCAGTAGTAATAACGAAGCCAAATGTCCCAATCTTCATTATGGCCCTTTATACTGGTCAAGTTATCATCCAAACATCCCAAGAGCTTGAAAAAAAATGCGGTAGAGCGGTTCTAGAATCGAATCTGTGCAGTAGCGGGCAATTTCAACGTTTTACAAGCTTAGCCTCTAGTGCATGAGGTTTTTTTGTAACACTTTGAGTAATCTTATATCACCAGCTGGCCTATTATGTCAATTCTATCACTCCAGGTTAGTGTTCACTAGTCGACATCCAGCAGTGCAGAGTCTCAGCTTTAAAATGACCCATTGCAAAAGTCTATTTGGACAATTCTACGCCAAACAACCATCATTTGAGTGTGAATACCTCGGCCAGATCTCAATGTCCAGACCACCATGAATTTTCGGAGTCAAAATAATTTCTCAAAAATCTGTTTTTCTGTCATGAAATTGTCAGAACTCGGATCCCGAATGTCGAAATGAGACATTTTTTGGCTCATTCTGAAGATCTCTTCGATAGCTATTTGATAAATTCAGTTCTAACGACAAACCCGAGAGATGTTGCTGACTAAAGAAGTCTCGAAAAATGTTACAAAGTAGCCCCACCTCATTTAAAAATAAGGGGTCTTAATCGCTTTGCCACCCTCACACTTCCAAAAGTGAGGATACGGCAGTATAATAGTGGTCAAAATAACGAGATGAATCGATGGAATATAGAGCCTCTATCCGAGATTCCTCCAAAAAGTGGTTTTACCAGATCAATTTTTTGGTGTGGTTTTTTCACTTGCGCAAAACACTCTTTGGTGAAAGACTTTGACTATCTTGCAGCTGCTATAGAGAGGCCACAAGTAGCAGTAGACATGGTTCACGTTTGTATCTAACGGCAAGAATTAGTTTTAGTGCCACAAGATTATTTGACTCAAAAAGCGCGAACTTACACATCTTTTTTCGGGAGTGTTACAAATTAGCCCATACTGTTTCAAAGTTTCGAGCGTCCAAAAACTCCTTTTGTTTGCCAAGATAATTCAAGTACCAAAAATTTAGCGCGACACTCTCGAATGTAGCGATATGCTTGAGAATTGAAATTGGAAGAGGTTCCGCCGATTTCATGGTAATATTGAATTTGATAAGTTATTCTTGACTTTACTTGAGCTTATTGAAATCACGAACAGAGCATACTCGTCATCTAACAATCAAGATATAACAAGCTTTCATAGGTAGCTCAAAATCTTGGTGATGGGAAGAATGATGCTTCATCATGAACCATCAGTCAGAAATCATCAGAGTTGTAGATGCTTGGGGGAAGCTCTTTTCAGAGAATGTGTTTTCTCACGTGACAACACCTTTCTCTATCAGATTGTCTCATCAAAATCAGTCAGTCATCAACTAATTGTTGGAGATCATATCTTCAAGATTAATTGAAGGATTGTTACTTACCCTAAGAATTGCTATATCGTTCAATCGTGGAGGTAGTGTTCTTCCTTCACTTTTTACTTGAGCCACAAAATCGTCGTAGGTCACTTTGGATGCTATGTCTAGCCTCTTTTTAATCCTTAAATTGGGACCAGCAGCATAACTTAAGATCGCCTGCACATTGACCAAGTCCCAAGATTGAAGACAGCTTGCAGCAGTCAGTATTTGGTTTTTTGATATGAGTGAGCCAACACAAAGATGCTCCTCTCGTTCACTATCTTTATGTTTTCCGACAATCAATACACTAAAAGGAAATGTTTGTTCGGCTGATTTCAATCTGTCGCCGGCTAGTGGCTCAGCATTCGACATCATACTCGACTGACCTGCAGCATTAATGAGTTTTCTCGATATTAGAAGGGAATTTTCTCACAGAAAGAAAGTAGAATCAATTATTATTAATCAATTTCGTTAGCAGAAAGGGTTATGCTCACATAATAGAGACACTATCGATGCAACCAAAATAAGTTTTGATTTCCCAGTCATTGCTATTTTCGGGGTCCCAAGTGGATGACTGATTAAGTGATTTTTCGTTCTTGGATTTCTTATCTCCTCCTATCTGAGTATGATCCGTTGCCTCAAACTTTGCTTGAGCTAATGAAGTATATTTTACCACTCATATATCTTCTTCTTCCTCGCTTCTTTGTACAATTCAAGTCTTAGCCTCTAGGTAAATACTATTTTGTATTCATAAATCACCTTACATCATTCGTTTAGGAAGATTAACTTGACATATTCCAGTCATTTTGTAATTATTAAAATATTCACTTTGATGAGATGTTGATCTATCCAGTCCAGAGAAGCACGTAGATTCCTCGATTATCACAAGAATAAGATCCGTTAATTTTCACAAAGGAAAGGCCATCCCCATGCAATATACGGATACTCATAAAATTTTGAAAAGCTGTTCCTTGTGATGACGAGTTGAAGATTAGCTTTGACAATTAATTTCATTGTGTTTAATTCATTCTTTTGAAACGATTGGAAAATTATGTAACCTTGTAGTGATGGAAGTAGGATGGGAACATTTGGTAGAGAAAAGCGTGTGGCAGAGCCAACTATTCATTTCTACTTTATAAAGTTTGTACAGCTGCAAAGGTTGGAATATGAATCTTATATCGTTAAATATGGAAGATAAATACAAAATTTTGCCGAGAAATTCATGATGAGCACGTGTGTCTCTTGTAAAGTACGAATGTAAGTATAATGGACTAGGTAGTAACGGGACAGCTGATTCTAAAGTATACCTGTGTGTATCTTATAAATCGTATGTCGCGAACGACGATACTGACAGGGACAGTTGAGACATGGAAAGAGTTTAGAGTGTATTCAATAGCGGAATGTATATTCTACTGAGTTTTTGAACATTTTCTTTTTTATTTATGCAAGTCCTTATCACGATTTGTATGGATCATCTCGGAGATGAGACGTTTCCTGTAATTAGGCTCAAGATCGCAAATCTGCGTCATGTGCCAATCAAAATTGTGATCAAACTCTCGTTTGTAGAGTGAAACAACAGAATTTTTGTCTTCATTGATCTTATGTTCATGGATGCAGACAGATGAAGCTCTTTCGGTCTCGCCAACATAGATACGAATTTTATTCGTACTTCGAAACGATTGTTTTTAGTGGTTTAATCATGATCTATGTTTGTTCTTTATCCGTTGTGTAGAAACTACTCCTGAAGAGGTCTACAAATCTTAGTAAACGAAACGTTGAAAATAAATTTTCTTCATCCTATGGAAGCTGTGAATTTTCATTAGTTTCCAGCCTACAGTCCTTGAACATCGACAAAATACCTCCCTCACCATTGTGTACGTATTTCAAGGATGAAAAACAACTATCATCATTGTTAGAAAATAGGCAAATGATGAAGACTAGCTGACACGATTTGAAGAGTCAAATTTGAGCTCGTCGACCCTTGAAAAATCATTTGACCATACATATAAGATTCATATGCTCTGTAAGCCTTTGGTAATCAAGATAACAGGTTCATACAGAGCACGAACTGCCGCAGCAACACTCCCCGCGATATACGCTTCCGTCGGCTCACCGCGCTAATAATAAATCATCGTTACGTTCGTCGTTATGGAAAAACGGCACACCTCCTGTGCACTTGACTACAATTTTTCACAGAATCCACCACTATACGAGAGCGCATCTGCCTAATTGCGCAAAACCAGAGCTGCGTCACGTCGATCCTTCAGAACCACGTGCAACCGCAGATTTTTATCCAACGTAGAGCTCTTTTTTGGCCAGCGGGCGAAAAAGCTCACGAGTCACTCCCTTACTCGCGGCTCGGCTCGTGCGTTGACACGTCCTTCCATACATAGTGCACATATCCATCAAGACTTGCTTATGGATTTCATTGCTGCTCGTAACTTTCCCGCTCGTGGTGTGATGTGAAGGCTGCAAGCACCGAGCGAGCGTTTTGCAGCGATTTATTCTGTTTGGAGCTGAGCTCTGAGCTGTTTCATTTTTCTCGAGAGAAATGTCAGTGCCTCGTGTTTGTCTGAAGTATGGGCTCTCTGATGGCTGTGAACCTATCGTGGTATTGGATCGATTGATTGGTTGAGGAGGAGCAAATAACATGGATCTTCTGGTGAAACGATGAAACTTATCTTGACTGATTTCTTCATTACTATAACTTTTCACTATGGAATTCTCGACTTCCCTAAATCCTAGACACTTTGCCCTTTCAATCGGCTTTATTATGTATGATCACTCGTGCGAAGGAGGGAATTTTCATCCAGAAAAAGGGAGATGTACTTGACGCGTGATTTTTTTTGGTACAAATCACATCAGAAACGATGGAAGTCTCTCTTTTCACCTGCCAACCACAGGGTCAACCATCAAATGGGCAATACAGTTCCAGAGGACTTTCGACCCAAAACGTGGTTTTATTAGAACCATAAATTTATTTTGCCTAATCTGATTGGTGCAGCCGATCGTGTTTTCGCCAACCTAATGCTATCAGTACCAAACGACTTTCTCAAAAATTCTAACTGGTCTCTTCACTGGTCTACAATAACCCACAGAGAATTTGGGATAAAAATCCAACCACCCTATCACTGAAACCCTCTCCTCCATTCTCTAGGATGACTAAAAAATGTTAAGTTCTTAGTTTTACGTCTCGGTACCTGCTCTTTCGAGCTCTATCCAGACGGCTTCAGGATGGATAAAGCAATATTTTTTCCAGGCCCAGAGTACCCAGAGGCAATCATATCACCAGCCCATTTCTTGAAGTCATGCAATGATCTCACGTCTTCCGTCAATACCAAAAATCTCAGCCTGCACCAGCCAAGACCTGATCGTCGCGTACACAAGTAAGCCCGAAACAAGCAAAAAGTCGCTACATTAATTTGAGCCATGGTATAACAACCTCAAGCTCGATGCAGTCGGGCCCCAATTTCACCTGCAGCTAGTCCCTCGCGTAATATAACGCGTGACTGCGCGGAGACGGTACAGCAGGTGCAGCCCAAATCAAGCGGATCCACGGGCCCATACATCAAGCGGAGTACCGCTGCATCATGCCGCAGAGATTCATCTCCCGAGGCATTTCTCGCTCGGCCCGTATACCGATCTCTCAGTCCCAAACGCATCTCGGCCCAAATGATTCGGCGAGATTGGGCCTGCGTGCTTGCACCTCCGCGGGTAATACCGTTGCGGCCCAGCTCGTGTATACCGCGGCGGGACTTTCTAATTTACTTGACGCACACGTGCACGAGCGTGGCGGGGTGTAAGGATATGTGCGTTGCGATGCTGCGGTGGTTGCAAGCAGGAGGAAACGACCGGTAAGGATCGGTGAAACCGGTTTCTCGCAGCCGACGGCCCTTATGCTTACACTCTCCCCCAAGTGCGCTCCAAGAGCTTGATCGCGGCTGCCGCTCGTAGCGCGACGTGGCTCTTATCTCCTTGTACTTATATACTGCTTGCAAGACTCTCTCTGCCTGCAGCTCGGAGTGAATAAATATTCGCCCGTGTATTGCAGGCTTATTTTGCCGCGCAGCTTGCGGCTATGTTCGGGACTGTCGTGTAAGCATATGACGTGATGTGAAGCATAAAATTGCAAATCTTATGGTACGTTGAGTCAGACAAAGCTCAAGGGTATCAGCTTATTTTCTGTGGCTATTTCGTTTTGAGATTCAAAAGGTGGGGAGAGAAATATGATTCCAGGCAAACATTTTATCCATTCGTACTTTGTCGAAATTAGAAGAAATTAATCGGTTGATTCCAGCTATTGCCGAATTGTTGTGCACTCGAGCATTGTCGATCAAGCCGAATAAGCATTTTTGTGATCTCACCAATGATCTCTCATGATTTTGGAGGATTATTTTTTACGAGATCGCCGTGAGAGAATTATCTGTCTACTCTTCTAGGAGCTGGAATAACACAAATCTATTGAAGCTATTACTTCAGAAGAGTTTACTTTATTAATCAATTTTTCTTTAAGTATGTAAATGAACATAATATTTATGAGAAGTTTATGAGATCTTGGTTCAGAGTGGCGAAAATAAGAAAATCAAATGTTTTTGTATGGCGGAAGAATTTTTTCAGGATGTTGATTTCAAATGCAACAGTAGAAATCAGTCCAGTTATCATGACATCTAAGTTATGGAGACAGTGAGGAGAATATAACAGAGTAATCTTTCACAAGTCGAAAAATGGCACTCGGTTTCCCCATCAGCCTACCAACTGATCTACATGTTTGACCTGTTGACATGAAACGTGCTGACTCGTTGACGTACTGACCTTTTGGTATCTTCCCGGCCTAACAGGCATTTGACAAGCTATGTTGAGAACATATCTTGTCAAATGAAGAGATCTGGGGGCAGTCGGCTCAGCAAATCTGTACATTGGTGCTTGCCAGGTCGACAAGGAAGCCAAAATATTGGTGGTTTTCGATCAACAGGCCATAATAGTGGGTCTGCAGGTCAGCAGTTTGATGCGTAGCTAGGTCGACGGGCTGGCAAATCGGAAGGTCAAGACGGTTGTTTAATTGGTAGATCGACTGGTTGGCAAGTATCAATAGTTTTGTGTAGTCAACAGCGTGGTTGGTGTGCAGGTTAAGGATATCATAGAAGGTCAAAAGGAATGACCAGTTCATAGGTCGGCAGGTGGACATGTCAGTATGTGAAAAAATCAACGCATTGGTTGGCCAGGAGATCAACTGGATGGCAGGTCTGCAAGTCAACAGGTTGTTCGGTCGGTCCGTTGTCAGGTCGGTATTTTGAAAATTTGAGTGGCCAATGGTTTGGTGTATCGATTAGTGATTAGGTTGACAGGTCGGCAATTCCGGAAGGTTGGGAGGTCAATAGGTTGATGTGTCGGCTAGTGGTAAGGTTCGCACGAGGTCAATAGGTTGTTGTATCGGTTAGTGATAAGGTTGGCAGATTGGTATTTTGGAAGGTCAAAAGGTCAGTAGGTTGGTGTGTTGGTCGGTGATTAGATTAGCAAGTCGGTATAAGTCGGAAGGTTGGGAGATCAATAAGTTGGTGCGTCGGCTAGTGATTGGGTTGGCAGGTCTGTTTTCTGGAAGGTTGAGAGGGCAATAGGTGGGTGTGTCAGTTAGTCATTAGGATGGTAGGTTTGGTCTTCTGGTAGGTTGGGAGGTGACGAGGTTGGTAAGTTTATAGATATGTGATACACCAAATGGTAGGCTGTATAATGCAATCAACGTGGGTCAATCGAGTTAGGTAAATTCGCTGGAACTTCGGAAGGTTGAGCAAATCGTTTAATTGATTACTCAACCATTGTAAAGTCGTTTCATTAGTCCTGCCTTCTGATCCGAAGAATATCTCAGTCAAGTTCGTGAAATGCAGATTTGAACCTGAAATTGTGCGCTTTTTCAGAAATTTCGGATAAGGAATTTAAATCCCAAAAGACAAAATTTTTAGTTCATTATCCAGAATCCAAAATTTGAATCCTGACTCAAGGATTCAGCAATCTGAAACCCCGGAAACATGAGTTTGTTATCTGTTCGGTACATCAAACTCCAACATCAAATGAGATCTCTCTGAAATCTAACAAACTATGACCAGATTCCGTCGATCAAAAAACGTAGAAAGCCTAGGCAGGCCTTGAGTCCATGACGTTTTCCGCTGGGGCTGCATAATTTTAGGAATTCGAAAATTCAATTGATTCGAATTGTCTGAGATTAAATATGGCACAAACCAAGTAAAATCTTGAAAGAGAAGTTACAATACTTTTCATGGCCTATCAGCTTTCAACATCAGAGGTATCGAGCCATCGAAAAGAATATCGGAAAGCCGAGATTGGTACGAGATAGTATAGAAAATCAGATGAGAGCAACGAACTCTGGTCGATGAATAAGTCGATTCGATCGTATCTGGAATCTCCCCGCCTCCGCCCTGCATCGCGACGACGCATTCGAACAAGTCCATTCGAGGCGAGCTGCATCATCACCCCGAGCTGCACCAGCAGAACCAGTCTCTCTCTCTCTCTCTCCCTCTCTCTCTCTCTCTCTCTCTCTCTCTCTCTCTCTCTCGCAGGAAGGTCTCTTACCAACTCTCGACTAGTACGCTTATATGTACCCCTGCTCACTTGCAGCACTTCATCCTCGCGCAAGAACGATAATTCTCTCCGCCGAATCGAGCCTCGAGCGAGATACTCGCGGTAGTTGGATCGTTCCCGATAAATCGCTCGGCGACGCCTCGAATCTGACTATCTACACAATCTCCAAGTCCTCGTCTCGTTGGGATACTCCATATAGACTCTGCGTCTCCCGCAGGGACCACTCCCTCGCATCGTAAACGCACGTGAGTGCTCATTGTGCGAGCCTCGCGACACCCACGCGCTCGACATATGAAATTATTAGAGAGCGAGCGCCGAGATTGGTTCTTACGAATGCGTAAAAAAATCAAGGAGGCTGCAAGGCGTGGGCCGTTGCCTATGATACTCCTGAGCAGCAGTCGCTCTTTGATAGGCGGGTAATTTGTTCTTTGACATCCTGCGTCGCGTATACTCTCGTCTATAGCGACTCTGCGCGTGATTTATCGCGTATTAATAAGCCCGAGAAGCCACAGTGAGATATCTACACTGCGAAGCTACCGCTCGTCGGAGATTCTTTTGCGCGCAGCTCATCCGTCACTCGGGATGCGCCACGGACACGATGTTACGAAACTCGTTAAAAGTTTCAGGGGTCTGCGCCGCGCGACTTACACGGCCCTAGCTCGTCTCGTATAGATATCTGCCAGCGTCGTCGTCAAGACTTGGAATACCGGTATACCCTTCTATATTTGCCCGATGAGGCATTTTATTTTTCAGATGGCAGACACATCAGCAAAAAGTAGTACGAGCCAGTGGCAGGCGCGTCAGAGGCACGAGCGCGCTCGCTTTTAGAGATCAGAGGACTTGGAAATTTTGACGGCGACGTGACGTTCAATTCTGCTCTTGATTCTCCCTTTTTTTCTTTTTCCACGCGACGGGCACGCTCTCTTTCTCTTTGAAGAGTCATTGCGCGTCGCGGAGCAGGGTAGCCCTTGCTTGGTTTTGCCAATGAGGCGCGGGAAATTGAATTCGCCGTATGGAGATTGGCACTGTTACCACTTTAATTTCGTTCGCAAATAGATATGTCTAGCTGAGGCAGCACTTTTCACATCGTGATGGGGGGATTGGGTAAAGGAATGTGGAGATTTGATCCATTAATTTGGATGTTTCTCAGAGTGACTTCTGGTCGCTTCTGATTTTAGATCCAGATAGAATTCAGGCTATACGAACCAATTTCGGATCAAAGGATTTTTCTTGATTTGTGGGAATCACAACACTGACTTGAGCATTCTGTCCTCTCGTATAATCTTCTAATCTCAATAAAAAATTAGAACTCTCTGAGAAATACATCAGGCCAAATCTCATGAGCCATCAGAGCCTAGGCGTAAAGCCAGGATTACATCAAAGGAGGTTCGAGCTCGGCTATTTTCACATCAACGCAGCATCCACTTTTCATTCAGTCCGTCCCGAACCGATCAACTTCCGGCCTCTGATGCATATGTCACCAACAGATATCCGTACAAAGTACACGTACGCAAATAAGCACGGCTTTGGAGTTTTGTCGCGCGTGGGCGAGTTGCTGCACGCGGCCCAAATGTCAAACGCCAAGCTCCACATATATAGAGCTACACCTACCCTAGATCCAAACGCACCCACGTCCCTTCCTTTTTTCCCCCCGAAGCTTTTTTCTCTCTGTATAAGCTCGACTCGCGCAGCTCAGTTCATCGCTTATGCATTGCGTTTTTAGCTTGCGCTTGTTCGAGACATGCGCTACGAGGGGATATAGGCAACATTGAAAGGTGCTCCCTCGTCACGTGCGTTTTTGCTCATTTCGAACGTCGAGTTTACTGCTACGTTGCCTCTGCCACTGACTCGCGGATGCTGTACATGGCGGTTTGCTATACTTGCCTCGCGTGCATGCGACTGAGGGGCTATTTTTGCCTCTTGGGGCAGGGAATTTTCATGGATACGGGGATTTGAGATAAAACGTGACTCTTGCGAGGGGAGGGAGACTGAAAATGGTGGATGGCGTTTCGTGTTGAATCTATTTTGATCCTGATCCCGATCGAGGTTATTTCTGATTTTGTGTTGTAGCTGATGCTTTCTATGAGTTTTGTCACGATCCTCATGAAAAAAAAGTTTCGAATGTGTGACCGTGTCTTTCTGAAAAAATTACGATCACATTGCGCATGGACGTTCGAGTCCAAAAGCAAATTCTTATGTATTGCTACTGATATCGTTTGAGATCTTGGTTGCTAATTTTAGATTAGTGGGTTTGGCAGGAGAGCGGCTCGAAGGATGGCTGGTGCAGTTATAAATATACATGTATGAAGTGATAGAGATGTGATTGACAGAAAGGATTTGCAACGGACGGGCAGCTCTGGATCAACAAGAGAGAGCTTGCATCGTCTCTATAGGCTCTGGAACTGGAGAGAGCCTTTTCATAGGGGTCGAAGCTCGTCAGAGGTAGTATGTCTCACGAGGACAGGATAGGAATAAGGATTTCAAGAGCCAGTCTGCCTCTTCACATGTATCGAGATTTTAGGGCCCCAACAGCATGGGAAGTAGGTCCAGCTTTTAGGTGAAGGGGGGATTTCCCAGAAAAATGATGGATTCCAGGGCCCACCTCTATTCTAAGAGAATACTCCTTCTGGAAGATATCGCGATACAGTGATCCGATCCAGGATTTCAGGGTCCTTTCTCGAATACTGTATATACGATTCATCATGTAGATATGATATGAGAGACTCAAGGGTATTCAGGGCCCCTCGTGTGTCTCTCGTATAATGTCCAAAGGATAGGGTCATTCGAGCCTCAGCGGGGAAGTATATCATCTGTGCGAATGCTCGTAGTAGTAAGAATACGTGCATCAATTCTCTATGTTCATTTATTCTGGACCACAATTACAGACTTGGAGTTTTCCTGTTTTATCTATTGAAGTTTTGACTTTTAAGATGAATACCTAAGGAACCAGACAAAATTATCAAACTTTAGCGTGATTTGATCGGGAGTAGGTTATGAGAACATTTCGTGCTAAGAAAGGAAAATGATGTAAGAGAGGCAGGTGTGGGCCCCCCATACGTGTGATTGAAAATAGCATAGAATCACCTTAGAAACGGGGCTGCAGACAAAATTGGACTTTTACCCTTTCTACCCAATGCGTTCGTAACTTATAAATCCTTTCTGTTATCGAATTCTATTGCTTGCAGACGATTTTAACCACTTCGAACAATAAACTGGAAGATTCCCCCTTATTATTCGGTGAGGTCGTATAATTTTTTCCAATATTTCATTGCTGCAACTCTTTCGCCATTTCTGTATCATGAGATATAGTGATCACATGGAGATACAATACTTCTCTTTGAAAAAGCAAAAAATCGAGCTTTTGAAACATCAATACCTGTTTCAGAGTCTATAGATTGTCCAACTTTGCACCGATATTTCGCTATGAGAAGAAATTTCGAGCTTGTTCAAAAAAGAAAGGACTCGGAAACATGCATTTGCACGGTCACCAACACGTCTTGGATGCTGTCATATGCTGCGTCTGTAGTGCAATGTCAATAAATCTATGCAAGGGCTTGAAGCATGATTTTCAAATTGAGAGTTACACAAGACTCAAACTGTGTGCTTCATCGCCAGCTTCATCTGATTCGGCCCATGATTAATTGGGGATGGAACTTTTCAAGGAAATAAAAATATGCCATTACATGAAATCCATGTTCTGAATCTGTACGTTGAATGAAGAAGAATTTGCTAATTCGTGATATCTTGGCAGACATTTTTGCAGAGAGCACTATCAATTATGTCCAGTAAAATGTGGATAGAAATGCTTGATAGGCATTTGAAATTTTCATAAGTCGCACCTATTTGTGAAATTGAATGACATTTGCCTCCCGAGGCTGAATCGGAAGCAGAAGAATGTTCAAATGTTGCGAGGAAAAAAAATTTCATAAGCTTACCAGGCTCCTAAACGTGAGGAATATCCACAGACAGTATTGTATCGCCTCAGATAAGGTATCATCTCCACTGCAAAAAATTTCTTTGGGGAATCCCTGTGTTTACCATAGGTCAGATTTTTTTCCGACGCTGAATACAGGGATTTCCTCGGGGGTTCCACAGTGCAGATAGTGAATTCCCGCTGCACCGGCTTTCTCGGGTGCGTGAATTCCCAGACGTGCAGCTCCCGATTTGCTGAAATTCCAGTTTTGAACACTGGATGAAAACCCGATCTATGTTGGACACAGGTATTTCCGAGGAGATTTCATAACGCGTACTGCGTGCTCCTACTAATCGGCAGTGATTTCCCAGTCATCTGCTCGGAATTTACCCGACCCTGTTCCGGAGAGGAGTATCACAATAATTTAATGATCCCTTTCAAAAAGGAGATTGAAATAATGCCAGAACCATTGATTTTTATGGTTCGGTGCTCTCAATTTTTGAATCTCGTTCGTCTGGTCCATGTTATTTGTCGGGTTTTCCGACTCACATTGACAGATATGATTGAATGTCATGTCAAAGTTTGATTGGAGTTGAACGAGACTAGCGATTCAGTATCATTAACCCATCCTCTACACAGCCGTTTCCAGTGATAGAATATATCCGATTTCGTCTGAATTAGAGTAAACTAGGTCTAAAAAGGGAAGACAACTCACCACAAGTATTTTTTGTAGCCATCTAACATGAAATAACGAGTGTCCAATATATTTGACAATTATAGTGAGTACCCTCGACAGTTTCGATAAGTGCAAGTATTCAAGTGCAAGTATCCCAGGCTGTAATGGGCTCAACCCCAAGGTCATCATTTGGAAATGACATACATCCATCGGTTTCATCATCGTATTCATTGAAATGGAACTCACGGGAACCTCGACGGGAACTGTGGCTGTCGCGTGATTTACAGAGACTAATATTACACTCCTCATGAGCTATGGAAATTTCCTCCGTGCATCCTTTCAGCTCACACCTTTGAGCATTTTATTATCTAATCCTCAATATTCTCAATGGTTTGAAGAATGGGCCAATGACCAGTATCATCTTTGGCAACAGCATTTGTTGGTGGCTTCTTGTATAACCGCCATAGCAACCTTAGTAGGCCGTTCACTATAATTATCCAATATGTTGGACACTTTTTCGATACAAGATTTGAATTTTTTCTGCCTTCACAAATCGATCGTAGCGGATTATATCTATAGATTTGACCCTCTAAAGCTATTCCCGACCTTGAATTGCTCTATAGCATGTGAGTCCTCTTTTTTGCTCGAATTTGAATAAGCGCAAAATCCCAGATTTTGCAAATACACAAAAATCGACTTTGTAAATCTGTGTTGATGAAGCTGTAACGTTACAAACGGCCCTTATTAATCATCTTTCTGTCAGTTTAGGTATTGAAAAAAGATATGCAACAGCTATTCAAACCGTATCGCCCCTGAGCTTATATAGTTCCAGCCTACGTCATGGAGTATGCGAAACAACAAAAACTCCAACTCACGATAAACTCCATTTTGTTCTAACCAAACGTAGTCGTTCTCTCTAGCCCTTTCTCAAAAATAGAGCAGTGAATTGTAATGGGCGACCAAGGTTCAAGTGGCAGAATCTATACATTTTCAAGTTGGTTACCGCACAAGCAATTCAACGCGCGAGCATGTCGAGCTTGCGACGCGGATAGCTCGTCGCTCTTTCGTGCATGCAGACTTGGACCGAAAGAAAAATTCTTCCTGGCTTGTTGCATCTAACAGATACCCGTCAACCGGAGTCACCCCTCTTACACTAGCATATACGGAACTCGTGAAAAAATACAAATTCCGAAAAAACAATGCTATCGGACCCGCACATAGGTATTTACTTTACTCCAGAGTCTCTCTATCGTTGTACACTTTCACGTGAGCTGGACAACAGGTGACCGTCTGTTTTCCTCTGTCAGAGAGGATCACCTCGTCCGCAAGCTCTCCAAGAAAATACCTCTCCGACGGTTCCGTCACCTCGGTCGCAACACATATATCGTCTTAGCGAGCCACTCATATGCCCTCCATAATACGTACACCAATCCCACACGTCGCATCAAAGCTCGCAATGGCTCATTCGGGCGCATCCGCAGAGACCGATTCGCCCGCTCGCACGCTTTATCGGCTGCACACACTCGGAGAGGCTCGAATCGGCTTGACTCAGCGACGGGGATCATCAGGAGCTTTTGGCCTCTCGGACCCCGCACGAGCGGCCGAAATATAATGCGGGCAGCCGCTGTTATTAGGAGATACGGGCTAATCTCGGAACGCGCGCCCGCCTCCTTCGGCTTTCTGCGTCTCGACGGGGTTGGTTAGCGCGCGAAAGCCTTCAATTTGTCCTAATGGAGAGCGGGGCTGGCTGTGGCGAGGAGGCCCGCGTGCACCTTGCCGCTCCTCTTAATTAGATCTACGGAGATTCTTTGAGGGAGCTGGGAATTTGGGATTTCGGCTTCTGTACGCGTGGTCGCGCGAAGTGGGAAGGGATGGGAGGTGGGATTCGTTTGAAGACGGTAACGATACGCGAAATCTGGGTAGTTAATCAGGTAAGAGAGAAGATGGTGTGGGGAGAATGACATGCTCCATAACTGAACATATTGTGGTTGGGAGAGCGCGCAAATGTTGCGAAAGTTTTTCCCGTATGAGTTCGTGGTGCTGAATCTGTGTTTCGCTAATGATGTGTTCTCGTTGCAAGCGAGACATTCGATGAGCTGTGTCTCTGAGATTTTATTCGCCCATTGACGTTTTGATAGCTTGTACAATAGAAACTCGTGAATTGAAAAAATTCAATCTTTTTTGCGATATGAAAGAGATTTAGAGGTTGCCCGCGACGATCAGAATAGTATTGGAATTAACGGTCATCTTAATATGTATCTATAGATATAACTTTTTAACATGGGCTTGTTTGGGCAATACTAATATTCTGGGCCATATCTCGAAAACTATTGAGCATTAGTCTCTGCGACCATTGATTTCATCTCTTAGCACCAAAAGAAGACTATTCCCAAACTTCCAGCACAATCCGCGATCTGATTAGAGGTACTGGACGTCGTGGTTACAGGTACTTGGAATGATATTGCTTGGATATTTCATTATCAAGAATAAATCCCAAGTGATTGCTTCAAAGGAATCAAGGGAATGTTGCTCTTGACGGTGAGGTTGTGATAAGTGTTTCAATCTCGTATATTTCTTCAATGTCACTACTCATTTGACGAAAATTACTCATTTGCAAACAAAGCCATTTTTCGTATAAGAGTACACAGAAACTGATGAAAGAGATTCGAAAACGGATGCGGCTAGTCGGTCTCCAAAGATCGAGGCGCTTCCCCTATTTTGTCTACACTCATAATAATACTTTTGATCTAAGGATACAGTTGAACATATTGATGTATCCAATTGTAGTACGAGGTAATACGTGTGAATACTGAAGGTTTCCCTGTCATGCATGGTACTTCGTCATCATCCGATGAAGCACCGAAAGATGTGATGCCGATCTGTTTACCGTCGTACATGAGTGGGCCACCAGAATCTCCCTTGCACGTGCCACTTCGACTACTATCGACGCAAACCCACTCTCCTCTCTGATGACGCTGACATTGAGATGGAAATAGTAATGGAACTTTGACTTTTCTGAGTTGTTCCGATGTATATCCATACTCTGTAACTCCCCAACCTAAGGCTTGTGCTTGGGAGTTGCCCGCCGCATTTCCAGTTCTTGACTGAAGCGATACTGTTCGAGCATCCTCAATTTCTTTTTTAAGCAGGAGCAGGCCTACGTCGTGGAATAACGCTCCTTTTCCGTTGCGTTGGAACCATGGATGTGGAATGCGATCACTTACTCGGTAGCTTTTCTTGTCGTCTCGGGAGACAGTTACCACAACGTCAGTAATTCGTCGTCTCCCGTGTTTCCGCTCTATACAGTGAGCAGCAGTCAGGATCAATCGAGGAGTCAAGATGGTCCCACCGCATACGTGTGAGCCACGAACGCGTAGTGACACAACGTACGGATAATCAAAGTCATCCACTATTTCACCATATACTATGCGTTTCTTCCTTGAAACTGGGGAATTCCCTGGAAGAGAAATCAAGGTGTCTTGTATATAAAAAGGAAAAAATATTGTGAAACTGTCTAAAAGAATGAGATTATGCCACAAATCTATACACTGTAATTTTGGTCTGTTATGAAAAACCTTTTTTTGTGCGATGAGGTAAATGTGCCCATGACGCCTCGTATGTGACACTTACTGTCATATGCGAACCTCCGGATAGGCGTATTCGCACACTTTGGCGCGTATTTTTCTGAGTTTGTAATATTAGAAACAGAGGGAATAAGCGATTTGAAGCGATCCAAAACGATTTCTGCGCCTCAAATCATTGATAGGGGTCGACTTTACACGGCCGTCGTGCCAAAAGTACCCATGCCAGCTAGGCGTGTATATTATTTTTCCGCCTCAAAGCGCGGAAACATTGAATCTTCCAATCCGAAGCAGGCGGAACGTCGGTGTCACTTGAGGCGGACAATGTATTCGATCGGCCTTCGCTTATGGGAAATCTGACTTGGCTCATTTTCAAGAAAATTTTCTGAGCTTCAATTTGTGCTGTCGCGCGTATCTCAAAACGTAACCAGTCAAAAATTAACCAGCTCAGTGGCTAATTATGTTCTGGCTCGAAAAATGGCAAGTTTCTTACTACCACATATTTTTGGGGTGAAAAAACGACAAAAAATCCGAAATCAGAGAAAATTTTTTTTTGTATTTTATTTTCATTTTATTTTAGAATCTTATAAAGAAGGACTCCCTGTGGGATTTGATTCCAGAATTACTCAGGTATCTACTAGAATTTTTTTTAGATTTTTTGAATAGATGGATTATAAGTTATTGCGAGAACATTGCAAAAACTGAGAATTTGCTATGTCGTCAATAGACGAAATCATGAGTGAAGGGGTTAAATCGAAAATTTTCAGGACGAGTTGATATGCCCTTGTGCGCCAAAGGATTAACAACAAAGTCGTTTCCAACATGGGTTCCTTGAGAATTTCCTACAAGTAATAGTTGAGACTCGCGATTGCCTGACTTTATGGTCTTCATATCGTTCCGAATCAGGTCTATTCATAGGTTGTAATCAGAAATAACGGGATCGACTGCCTGATCCGTATTACCGACCAAAACTTGACGGGGTGATGTTAAAATTGTTAGTTCCAATAAATCGTATACAAAAAGTCGGGGAAATTTGAAAACATTTTATAAAATGAGCATCGGCCTTAGAACCACAGTCCCATCATGAATTTGAGTGTCAAATTGATCGCTGAGTGAATCAAAAATTCAGGATGAGTAATCTACATTCGAGAGAATCTGTTGATTGAGAAAATTCACCTTCTTTGGGGAAAAACAATTGCATATTTGGGGGGTTACATCTGAGAGGAATCCCGATCATATCTTCCACAACTTCAGAAAAATCAGGCTTTCTGGGAGTTTTTTAGATAATATACCGTCCTCAGAATTGAACTCGAAAAAAGTACCTACCATCATGCTCTTTTTCTTGACATAAACTGCTCGATAAGAAGAAAAGCAGGATGGTAAATCTTCTATTGTCAGACGCTATTTTTGGTACCGATAAATCGATTTTGATAAAAGAAATCTATGGGTACGAAATTTCAGAACACGTGGGCGCCTGTTTCTTCTTTTCAGAGATGGAAGTATCGTATTTAGATAT
>JAPYYZ010002995.1:0-15997 GCA_030522705.1 Eretmocerus eremicus | reverse complement strand
TCGCATAGCTTGGTCCATACTCGAAAGTCGGTAGCTTGCGTGGCTAGCTTCACCATTTCGGTTACTCATCGGTCGCAATTCTCCAGTGTCAAGATTCTTCAGCCAACGGCTGACAGTATCAGCGTCAAGACTCTCTAATCGACGACTGGAGCTTTGACCAAATTGAACACGATGCCCGGCGTCCATACAAAAGAGTTGGGGCTCAGGTCATCGTTTTTAATATCAACGAGAGGCCACGAATTTTGTTCAGCCATTGTATAATCAGTTTCTCCGGTCGAGTTGTCAGTGTAAGTGTCATTTGGATAAGTCCTGGTTGGTGAGGTTTCTGATTTTGTTCGTGTATTCAAGCGCGATGATTCTGCATTTATTCGCGAAGATCTAAATTTGGCATAGTCATCCATAGAAGAGTCTGATATTTCCCGCGGCATTTTCGGTCGGGCCCCGGTTGCTATCTGGGTCTCCTCGACATGATCTCTCAAGTTCTCTAAAATCATTGTCTCTACGTTAGAGAAATATTCTGGTTCGGTTTTCAGCATGCGACTTATATCGTGAATTGCAGTTTCTAAATACGTTCCCCCTCGTCTTTTGAATCCAATATTGGCGTTTAATAGAGCTAAATAAGTATCGCGAGCCCTCGCGTCCCCTTCTTGCATTCTTCCCAGGTATTGGGCTTTTAATTGTTTCATAGAAGGGATTTCGACATCCTCTGGGAAAGTTGCATCTCCTGGAGTTCCCTCTAAATTTCCATCTTTTGGAGCGGTCATGATGTTTTCCAAATTATTTTCTGAGGGTGTTTGGGTACGATCGGAATTGTTACGACCTTCCGCCATCTTGTCAGATTGGGATATGGATTGATTCAGCTCTAGAGCTGCAAGCTTCTGACGAACCAACCCGTAAATACAAAGTCGAGTGAGAGGTGAAAAATGATCACACGCTGCGGAAGCGTCTATTGCAAGATATCGTGGGCTCGCAAACGAGCTTCGTTTGGGATGAAACAATGAATTTTCTTCTGGCTCAACCTCACTTACTCAAGATTCCGAGATAATTGCTCACGAAAGCCGTACAGTCGTATACGGATAGAATACTATGTATTCATTTCTTCTTGAGTGTAGATCAGATAAGATGAGATTCAGTTCAAACCTTTGATATTATGTATTTTTTTGGCTTCTAGACGATTTCGAATTGAGTCCTTGCCTCGCGACTCTCCCCACGAGTGACAAGAATTGGAATAATTTGATTTTCTTACCTAGATGCAGCGTAGATAGTGATGAGGCAGATCCACAGGAACATCTTTCCTGTCAGTGATTGAATATTGCTAGTGAATAAAGTCGCGGCGCGGTTGATGCGTGGAATTCTGAATCCCAGAGAATTTCTGATTCTCCTGCAATCAATCTTCAGGCTTCGGACAGGAGTTCTGTTTGTTTCAATAATTTCGAGTCCCTCCTACAGTATACTCCACACCTAGCACCAAACTGTGACGATTATGTTGCTCGTCAGTCCTACGTGGGTTCTTCTAATACTGCCTCGCTGAGTTCGAAGACGCAACGAGAGGACGTGAGGGACTATCCAATGAATCAGAATCCGGAGTATCGAGTGCAGTTAATATTTATTCGTGATAAGTTATGATCCGAGAGAGGGACTTCTACTACTATCCGTGAGTTTACTTATTCTACGGTAAGAGGCGAGACCATCAGGGGCTGGGGTCCGTCTCTGAAAATGACGCTACGATGAGATGTGGCTAGAACGGAGTTTCGAGTCGAACTGTAAGTCTAGGAGCCCTCGTCTAGAAATGATTCTACCTCCGATACGTACGTGACGAGGGCTTGCGTTTAACTATGACTCTAGGAGCGCCGGCTGAGGCTTTCCCCGACTATTTATACTGTTCCTGAGGTTAGAAGTTCTTTGTTGGCTGCGGCGTCAAAAAAATGCGTTGTGGTGCCAGAAAGACGCGTTGCAGCGTGGCCGGTACTCTTTGATCCTTGCGCATTGCGCTCGCGTCAAGGCTTCCGATTGGCTCCACGGCTCTGCCTCATATGGTGTTGCAACTGCATCGTAGGATGTGTTTCGGCGCCAGAAAGACGCGTTGCGTCTAGGTTTCTGATTGGCTCTGCCTTATATGGTGTTGCAGCTGCATCGTAGGATGTGTTTCGGCGCCAGAAAGACGCGTTGCGTCTGGGCTCCTGATTGGCTCTGCCTCATATGGTGTTGCAGCTGCATCGTAGAGTGCACTGTTGCTAGGCCCCGAGGCCTCTGAAATGTACTTTGCATACTAGGGTAGAGTCTAATTATGTCTTGCGTTGGTTGAAGACTTGCAGCTGCGCCGCGCTAAAAATCTCCATGCATTTATATATCCCCGGCTTAGAGCTAGGCCGGTCTCCTGACACAAGATACGACAGACCAAAACAGGGGAAGTATTGGTCGAGCTACAGGAGGGAGCGGAGCCGAGGAAGATCGAAGCTGCTATCGCGGCTTCACAAGGAGACGAGGTCGCGGTGCGAGCTTTCCGGAAGACCCTCACCCTCGACGTCCGTGATATTGATGTGGACACTACCAAGGAAGAGGTCACCGAAGCGTTTGAGGCAGCCCTCATGGACATCGCCCCAGAAGAGGAGGTGGCTGTCAAAGCTCTGAGGCCTGCCTTCAAGGGCATACAGCTTGCAGACGTGACCCTTTCGACAGCAGCTGCGCACGTCATACTCAACTCGTCATACGTCATACGTCATACCGTCGGTGATTCACTCCACGAAAACAAAACAGAAGGGATGAAATATTCACAGACTGATGTTAGCTCTAAGTCACGAAGCTTTCAACGTCTTGGCTGTTGAGAAGCAGCACACAGCAGGTCTGATGCTCCGTTGATTGTTGCTTGCCGGTGAAGAAGACCGTTGACAGAAGAGTGTGTATCATACACATCTCACTCCAGGGCAGTGACAGCTGCGACTGGGCGTTGGCGATTCCATGTAGCAGACGGATTTGATGAACGGCCAGACAGTCGGTCCGGGCATGCGCAGAGACCGGGGTGCTGCTGATTTCCTCTCTCTTCCTCGGCTCAATGAATTTGTAGCTAACCTCAAAATTTCGAAAACTCAGATTCGTTGTGTATCCTATAGCTCACTGGAAAAGCTCGTTGATTATGCTCTGCTTGAGCCAGCAGGAACACAGTCGAATCTGAAACGAATGGGACTCGCAAAATATTTGGGAGTGATTTGGTAGCTAATTACTGCGGAGCGCTATGTACGTAGATGTGATCACACTCACCACAGCAGGAAAAGAGAGGAAGAGAGAGAGAGGGAGAGAGGGAGAGAGATACCTTTTTATTTGCTCGTGGCAAAAATACATCAGATTGAATATGTACAACTTTGCACATACATAGTGCGCGTATGGAAGAAAATCCTCACTTTCGTCGAAGATATCATTATTATGACGAACGTGACTAGTCAAGGATTCTCTATATGAAGGATCTAAAAACATGAAAACTCCTGACAAGGAAAAGTAAGGGCTTTCGAATTCGTCCACACTATCACAGATCAACTATGTTCAATAATGAACTGGAAGAAAGAGAAGAGAAAAGTGGCGAAAATATGGAGAAATGGGAAAAAGTGGGAAAAACAAGCCCTTACAGAATTAAAATGATGCTCAGCATCCACGTTAATCGTCTGGAGAGGGAGTGTCAGCAGGTAGTACCTCACTGCCTCTTTGAATGATTCTAGAAATTTGGCTCGCCGGATATTCGGAGGGAGAAAATTCCAGAAGTGGGTGAGAGAGAGGGAGAGAGAGAGAGAGGGGGAGAGAGAGGGGGGGGGGGGGGGGGGGGGGGGGGGGGAGAGAGAGAGAGAGAGAGAGAGAGAGAGAGAGAGAGAGAGAGAGAGAGAGAGGAAGAAAGAGAAAGAGACAGAGATACCCTTCTTTATTCGCATGTAGCAAAAGTGAGATCAGTCCCATAACATCAATACATATGAAATTTTGTCAAGGATATGAGTATCACAGTTGTGATTAGTCATTAAATTCTTGAATACTGAATACGAGAATAGAAAAAGTACGCGAGGGCTTAGAAAGTTGGGAGGAGAACATAATAAGATATCACAGAGGAAGAAATATCGGCTTTGAGGCCAATAGTCATCAATAATTGTACCAACGCGTGAACGAAACCTTAAAGATTGAAGAATTGCCCTGCATACACATCAATCCTCTGTGGAGGAGGGGGGGAGTTTCAACAACAATCCTCTCAATGCCCCTTTAAAATGCGAGAGGCTTGGTGACTGCCGGAATCCAAGAGGGAGAAAATTCCAGAGACGCGCGGATTGGCTTCGAAACGATCTTCGATCATAGTCAAGTCGCATTTTTGGAATTTTGAGTTCCTGATCTTCTGCATCGCCCCGCTGAGGGCGCTCGGGGTGGTGCCTCGCGAAAATTGCAGCTAAGTATCCAGGCTCCTTCAGGTGCATCATCTTATACATTAGAAGAGCTTCAAAGTACATTCTCCGCGAATCAGTACGTAGCCACCCCAAGCCCTCCCGGAACTAGGCAATGTGCTCGTCTCTCCCAACACCAAAGACGTTGCTCACACATGAATTGCTCAGTCGCTGTACCCACGTCCTCAGTTCGTCAGTGGCGTCAAGGTATACGACCGCGCAGCAGTCCAGGTGAGGTTGGACTAAGGTCTAAACCAGTCGAATTCCGAGAGTCTCGGCAGTGCATGCCCGAATGAATCACCAACAGTAAAGGGCTTTGTTGACTTTCTTCGTTACTTGGTTAATGTGCGGTTTCCACGTAAGTTTACAGTCAAGTGTCACACCAAGGCTCACGGCCGTATCACTAAATGGTACGTATACCCTTTCCTGGATCTCAACCCCTGGCAAGCCCATCCTCTGCAAATCCCACTCGTTCCTTTCGGAAGTGAAGGAGATTGCTTCGGTCTTGCCAGCGTTGGACGCAAGCCGAAGCTCTCAGCCCACTCAGCAACAAGTCGACCTATCTCTCCTAGCCGAGCGACCCCCTCTCTGATCTCCCTCTTCTCAACTTGGAGATTAATTTGGAGGTCATCCGCGTAGAAAAAATGATTTACCGACTTTCCGTCCAGCAACTTAGGCAAATTGTTGACGTACAGGCTAAGAGTGAGGGGCCGAGGACGGATCCCTGCGGATCACCCAGGTTGATTGGGAGCTAGTCAGAAGTACTTTCTTCCGAAATTACTCTTTCGGTGCGGCCTTGTGAGTATGATCTCATCCACAGGAGAGTCGACCTCAAGAAGCCCAGACCTCGTAGTTTACTCAGTAACTTGGTTGGTGAAATTGGATCAAACGCTTTGCTGAAGTCGAACAAAAGTACCAGGGTAATTTCCTCCCTGTCGATTCCCACTATGATGTCATCTGTCAACTTCAGTAGAGCTGTCTAGGTACTATGGTGTTTATTTTGACCAGTCTGGAAGGCATCAAGTAGATTCCTACCTTTGAAATACTCCGTGATTTGGTAGTGAGCTATTTTTCCAGAATCTTAGAGAGGAAACACAGCAGCGCGACAGGACGAAAGTCCGAGACCGCTGATGAAGCTGCGGTCTCTCTCAAAGCGATCAGCTGTGCCTGTTTCCGAGCCCCAGGAAATATGCTGTGAGCGGAGGAGGAGTTGAGAATATGTACAATGAGATCACCTATGGCCGGAAGTGCTTTTGCGATCATACTTCGAGGGACCCCGTCTGCCCCACGGGCCTGTGAGGAGAAATGGATGACTCGGACGACTTCATTGAAAAGACACCACAGAAAGAGCGGGGATTCCTGCCCTCGGTGGAATTTGACCAAATTTCGGTGGTAGATAGATTGCATCACGCAGGTTCTGATGCTTGCATCAGTATTTCTCGCAAAATTCATTGCCAAGAGCTTGATTCGTTTGAGAATCGTTCGATTCTTGGTTATAGAACCTCTTTGTTTACAGTCTCCGGCTGAGAACGCGGCTCTATTTGAAAAGTCAATACGGGCATTTCAATGATAATACTGAATTGTCCAATTGATTAATGTCACCTGACGATATTTGAATATTATTTTGACATTACAAGAATATGATCTTGAGCGCAAAGATACTTTTTGGAGAATCTCGGCCTTATTTGACGTGGAAAACTGTTCCGGCGCTATCTCGGATATTCACATTTGCTCGAGGAACTCAGCAAGGACACGAATTCCCTCTAGATTAAACGGCCGTCGGACACAATCATTGACCATCGCATGCATTGATTCGTATGATTATGATATTCTGAATGAAACGAGACAATTCTCAACGTCACAAGCCGCACGATGGTGAGGCATTTTGAGATTCATTACTAGAATATCGATGCGCTCCATGCCAAAGAATAGATCGAGATTGGCCAGAAAGCAGTGATAACAAGAATATCCAGAATGATGAAATCAATCGAGGGAATGATTTTCACGTTCTTGCTGTTTTCTGGCTAATCTCGATCTATTATTTGGCATGGAACGCATCGATATTCTAGTAATGAATCTCAAAATGCACTACCATCGTGCGGCTTGTGACGTTGAGCATGGTCTCGTTTGATTCAGAATATCATAATCATACGAATCAGTGCATGCGATGGTCAATGATTATGTCAGACGGCCGTTGAATCTGCAGAGAATTCGTGTCCTCGCTGAGTTCCTCGAGCAACTGTGAATATCCAAGTTAGCGCCGGAACAGTTTTCCACGTCAAATAAGGCCGAGATTCTCCGAAAAGTATCTTTGCGCGCGAAGTCATATTCTTCAGGTGACATCAATCAGTTGTGCAATCCAGTATTATCATTGAAATGCTCGTATTGATTCTTCAAATAGAGCCGCGTTCTCCGCCGGAGAATGTAAACAAAGCGCTTCCATAACCAAGAATCGAACGATTCTTAAACGAATCAAGCTCTCGCGAATGAATTCTTCCAGAGATACTGCTGCAAGCATCCGAATTTGCGTGATTTGATCTATCTACCCCTAAAATCTGCTCAAGTTCCACCGAGGGCAGAAATCCCCGCTTTTTCTGCGGTGTCCTTTGTGGGCTTGAACATGGAGCCCTACTCTGAGGCCTCATTGATTCCGCCCATTGCCTCCTCAATGTTTTCGTGCGGCGAGACGGAGACCCCCGCAAAGAGAGCGTCCAGCTCATCCGGTGTGAAACCGTGTAATTCCTCCTCTTTGCTCTATGGTAAGGGGCCAAGGTTGCGCATTTCCTTACAAATATCCCTCTATTGATCAAGAGCGTCTGAACGGTGATTCTGAAGGAATGAATGACGTTCCTGCTCTTCGCGCACGTCAACCTCTTCACTGAGTCGAAAGTACTCATTCTGTATCTCAGGACACCCTCAATGATTGCGCTGATTCCGTTCCCATCGCCTGCATATCGCGTCTTGCTTCTTCATGAGCACTTTCAACTTGGGACAAATCCAAGGAGCGTCACTTCCACGGGGTCGAACCGTTTTTTCAGGCGCTAATTCATTGAAGATGGTCTTCAAATTTTCATTGAGACAATTAACAGCTTCTTCCAGGCTCGTTTCAGTATTGTGAAGGGCTGTCTAGTCGCAGCGTAGCAGATGATTGTTCAATTGCTCCGGGATGATACTGCGGCAATCTCTATGAGTGAGGGAATCTTCTGGCAGAGCAGAAATCATGACGTCAATGGCGACATCAATCATTGCATGCTCGCCGAAACCGGGCGGTGTTCTGTTTTGTGAGTCGGTGACGGTGTCATTCTCATCTACGTAAATGTGGTCAATCTATGTGTGAGAAACATTAGGGTTATGTTGGTGAGTCGTGCCGTGCTGCAACATCTGTAAGGACAGTTTCCCCGTCAGTGCAGTCCATGTCTCCGTGTCAGGATGATCCACATCTAACAAGTCTGCGTTCAGGTCTCCCATCACAATTTTATGACTAAAATCACCACACAGCAGGCGTAACGAGCCGAATAGCCTACTATTCCTCTGCACGGCACCCTTAGAGGGTCTGTAAATTCCTCCTGCCAATATTGGTGGAGAATTGCCCTGCTGCACGCTACAAAAGAGAAATTCAGGCACACCAGGTTTCTCTCGGCCAGAAGTTTCCAATGAAGCTAACTTCATTACCTTGAAATCATTTCGCACGTACAGGGCAACTCCACGACCTTTCCTGTTATGATCTTGTTGCAGCAATAAAAACCCCGGGATCCGAACGAGACCTTCGCCAACGAATTCATCCAGCCACGACTCAGCCACCCCAAATAGATGGTAGGAGGGATCTTGTGCGACGAGACGGCGATGTAGCTCAATTTCATCTCGAAGTGAGTTGATATTCAGAAAACCCCTCCTCTAAAGAGCTACTACTCCCTCGTGACTCACCAGCAGACGTACCTAGTCAAGGAGTCGATGACGATTCTGCTGCCGGAGGTACATCTTCCTTTGGAATGGTGATGGTGGAGATGTTTTCGGTGCTGTTCAATGATTTTGGTGTTCGTTTCGGAACCTTTCGGCTCGCCGTTTGAATGCCGTGCAGTTCAGTGAGGGATTCGGACGCATGCGCACGATCGCCAGTTCTTCACCTGACTCAAAAACGTCCGCTGCTATGCCAGACAAATCTGGAGCCCGAATCCCGCGGATGGCCTCAGTCTCAAGAATTCCTTATATTTTCCACAGGGAAGCATCTCATTGATGTAAATTCTGCGGTTTGGCACTTGAGCTTCCGTCGTAGAGTCAAGCAGAGCGGGCTCGATGTTATGAGCTGTAAGATAATCATGAGCAATCGAGCGCTTGGCTCTCATAATCTCCTTGACCAGGTTACTGCTAGGTAGCTGGACTACGCACGATGGCAATGCACGTAAGTGAGTGATCTAGACTCGGGGGGATGATCTCAAATCCCCGTCCAATGCTGGAGGCGTCTGTCTAGTACCGCGCCTCCGCATGTTTGCAGGACACAAACATCAGCAATTTCCCCCCTCTCCAGCGGAGGGAAAATGGTCCCGAGCACTGCAAAACAAGTACTGCGTACCTCCTCGGGCGAGGCAGCAGAATCCTTTTTCGAGGCCCCATTCATGATCAGATTACAGCGCTCAGGACTATCATTGCTGAGGCCCCTGTCCCGCCCTCCAGCGTGCAAATAGCCAGGCGCACCCATTAGTGGTGAAGTATCTGAATTCGAGGATTCATGTGGAAGCGAGGCAACACAAGAACTAATATGAACAGATTCGGGATCACGCAGAGCTCCCCGGCCACTCGTTAAAACTGTGTCAAGATCAAAGATATTATTTCTCGCTTCTGGACTTTGCTTTGGGAACAGCCGACCATCTTGGCAATGCTCCTCCAGCTTGGAGTTTCGCCCCTCCAAGAGCTCCTCGAGAGACGACATGCGTGCTGACATCTGCTCATTTGGCTCACTCACTGCTGGTGTGGGAGTCGGAGAAGTGGTGGCAACGTCACGTTGGCTCACAAGGAATTTTATCTCGTCAAGCTGGCTCTCAAGCATGTCAAACCTTTGAAGAAAGAGGTCCAGGATGCTCTGCGCAATCAAAACCCACTCATCTTTCCCAGAGTCTGCAGCAGTTGGCGACATGCCTGGCGTTGAAGACGGCGTCGATCTCACGTTGACTGTTGGTGTTGGTTGTTGCCCAGGAGCGAGACGGTTCAATGGTGAAGTTTGTCTATCAATCCGTTGCACATGTGAGGTGGTATCACCGCCACTGACCTCGTGGTCATTGAGCTCTCCATTTGAATTTCCCGCTCCACTCTCATCATGGACGCTGGCCGGTGTAGTTCGCGAACGCGCCTTTGCCGATGACGGCAGCAACGATGACAGGCGAAGAGTCTCTCTCTTGCTTGTACTTTGGCGCTTTGGAGGTGGTATAAGGCGGTGCGCTTGGTGGGAGAGTCTGAGTGGCGATGGGAGAGGCGCTCGAGAGAGCATGCGCACTGGTACCACTGATCTTGCGATTAATGAGCGTCTTTTGCTCTTGGAGTGAGTTGCTGCGGCGTGAAAGTGTCTTCTTTCCCGCCGAAGCAATATTCAGGCGGCGTTTGTTACATGGCTCATCCTTCTTCTTCCCAGCGCATTTACCATGCTGAGGCTTATGACAACTTGAGCACAGTGACAGCGGGGCTGACGTGAATCGTGGATTCCTGCAGACGACGCACTCGATGGCATTGCTCGTCGTCCGCTTCACATTGCTCATCGTTGTCGAGCCAGCTGTGCCCGCGCCGAGTTAGAAGGGGGGAGGGATCACGTACCTGTGACTGATCGGCTGCTGCTGCTGCTTTCCGCTGCTGCGTGTTGAGTGTGGTATATCATATACAGCCACTGAATAACCTCGCCTGCCAAAGATAATGTTGTTTTCAGCTAGGGAGTGGTGCCAGTCACGATATGCACCCGGATAACGATAGCTGCGGTGACTTGCATAGAGGGGCGTGCAAGTGGCTGTAAGACAAAGCGCCCGAAGGTACATCTACGGCAGCACAGATGCTTGAATAGCGAGCGATGGACAAAGCGTGCAGTCGATACTTACGGCGGGAGAGAGATCGAGAGGGCGAGAGAAAGAAAGAGCGAAAGAGAGAAAGAGAGAGAGAGAGACAGAGAGAGAGAGAGAGAGAGAGCTGCGGGGGGTTAGAAAAGATACAAGTTCTTAGTTCCACGTTTCGGTACTCTCTCTCTCAAGCTTTATCCAGACGACATCCATACGCGTGGGATATAGATACGCTCAACCAGCGCGTCGACAACAGCCAACTACCGATTTCATCTCGGTGAGGGGGACCTTCAGTTCAAGGTCGGTTCCAACCGACCGAAACTACCGTGACAAGCACATGAGAGAAAATCGGAAAGTTGGATATGAAATCCATTATGATGGCCCTCTCGAATTCACAATGATGGTCCTCTTTGTACTCTGCTCTCATTTGAACGAATTCGGTTTGTATACTTGGATGCTCCTCAAAAATAAGAGTAACCAATGGATAGGGAGTCAGTATCAAATTCCAAATAACCAATTGGTAGATTGATTGATATATTGATTAGGTATTCATTTCGAGTACGATTCTCGCTTCCTATCTACCTAATATTCCTCTTCCAAATTGCCAAAAATGCTCTCTTCCAAAGAGTGTCCCATTGGATTGTAGTGTGTTTACAGCGCCGGCGCACAGTGGCCAGAGATGCTTCTGTTACGATCATCTAGAGCCCACTCGAATCATTCTTGTCGGATCGAGGCCTACCCGAGCTCAAACTTTCGGTAACAACGTCTTGTTCGAGAATTCTAAATTCGTAAAGCCAGTGTTTCAACCCTAGTTATTGGTTTCGGCGTCTCAAGGTATATCTTCCTTCAGCTCCTGAACCGGAATTGGGGCATTGTCCATCCATTTGATTCTGCTCGAGACGAGCAGCGATTCTCGCTGAGAAAATATAAGGTCCCGATCCATATCTTCGAAGGTGGACAACGGAGGTTATCCGAACAGTGGGCAGCTCTATTGAGCCTGCCGACGAGTGGGCTAGAGCTCTGGCCAACTCCCGGTGCGTAGCTACGGGTCAAAGATTTGACCATACAACTCGGGCCTGAAGACATATATGGCAGGATCGTGTGCTGTGCTGTGATGACGCGTCAGCCCGCTGGGCGCAAAGAGCGCACACCGAAATTACCAGGCGGTGACCAGTCAAACATGTGAGGATTGTCTGACAACACTGGGAGGGTCATTCAGAAGAGTGCCCATAGTGAACCCTGTTAATAGCGGAAGCTCTCTAATAAGGGAGGTTCTCGGAACTGGACATCTCTACGGAATGTCCGGTGCCATGCGATCACCAGTCTACGTGGACGGTGCTTCAGTACTGGGGATACTGGGAGAAGATCCTCTGGAGAAAACTCGACTATGGGTGAGCAGTCAGCGGAAACCGATCAACATTCCCGATCAGGTGGGGGCTCTCGTTTCTTGTGAGAGGAGGGAGTCGCGCGCGTAAGGTTACAACCTTAAGCTACGGCCTGCAGGTTGAGACCACGTAACTGTAGTACCCGGTCAAGATGTGGGAGGAGTCCCGGAATCGCACGAGGTTTGAAAGGTGACCAGTCATCGTGACCAGAGGGATCTGTGTCGAAACTGGAAGAGCTACTCCTTTTCAGGATGCTCGAACCGCAACCATCTAAGGTAATGGCTAAAAGGTCATCGGAAAGGGTACTCAGGGTCGGGGCGTCAGCCTCCAGTTGCCGTGTGCGACAAGTGCCCCGTAATTGGGTCGATCCCTAAGAGCCAGCTACATGTTCGCTAGATCTTGGACGCAACTGACCTAATCAGCCGAGATTCCTTGCTAAGGGATCGTTTACGCGTAAACTGGTAGTCAAAGGACGTGCTGACAGGGCGTATCCCTGTGCACAGATTCGGAGTCCAGTGAGGACAGAGCCGTATACAGCAAGTACCTCACTCCAATCCAGATCAATACACTGACCAGACTCCAGTGGCAGCACTCACTTTGCTCAGAGCAGGAGCTCGAGGGACTCCTCGACAAAACTCAGCTCCATCCTCGCAGGGAAGCCTCACATGAAGACCTGTTCCAACGGGCCCTCCACCAGTGCAGCTGCAGGACGTTCCATCTGCGCTCCAAGCCGCAGCCGACCAGCAGCCGTCGCAGCTTTGGCCCGAAGAAGCTCCAGCACCAGACCAACGAGACCTGCCCGCTGCGACCGTATCCAAATGGAGAACCTCCTTCTCATGTTCCGCCAACTGGCAGGTACCCCAGTGAACCCGACAGACTCCATTGGAGCGGAGCTCAGAGATCCAAACAAATTCATCACGAACGCAACGAACTTTTCCGCCGGCTCGGGACTGGAGAGAACTCCAAGATGCAGCTGGCAAAGCGCACTCTCAAGACCGACGCAGGCAATGGTGGTCGTGCCGCAAGAATCTCTCCAACGACTGGACCAGGTTGACCGAGCTCTCGTATGAGTTCGCTACGACTCACCCCACCTGCGCCTCCGTCTTGAGGTAGAACTCTACGGGCAGGCGCAAGGCGATTGGGAAGATGAAAAAGAAAGTGAATACTCTCATCAAGAACCGGAATCTGTTCGCGTGACGCCTGTTGCCTAATGATCCGGAACATGAGCTGGCGATATAGAACACGGGAACCATCAACGCCTCTGTTCGTTGCCATATTTGCGTCAGGCCGCCAATGACCGTCGGTAAGTTACTCACTCGTACCACCGAGGTCGAGCTTGACGAGCAGACAAATCGGAACCTCACTTGCAATGCAGCCCCGCAGAGCGCCACGCCATCAGCTCATCAGCAACAGCCAAAGGTCATTCGTGAGTTCAAGACCATGGACGATAAAAGGATGCCCAAATGTTACGATTTTCGGCAATAACATTGGCATTGGGACTGCCAGAAGCGGTCGAAGCCCTGTACGACAAATCCGCCGGGAAAATGACCCGGAGTGGTGAACGCCGCGAGTATTCCCACTCCGAACCCAGCAGCCTCGCAATGAGAACTGCGGCCACAGACCCCATCGGCCTGTTTGTGGCTAACCTCCAGATCATCATCGGGCAGAAAGCAGTCGCCACGCTCGTCGATTCGACCGCGTCTAAAAACTTTATCTCACCCCGATGCATCCCATACGGAGCCATCGAGGAGCAAATCTCGCCCCGCAGACCCAGGCTCGCAATTACCGACACCGAGATGCGGGTGGAGGCAACCTGCAAACTTGTCGGAGACATCCAGAAGTTTGGAGCATCTACGACGTTTTTTGGCGCCGACAAGCTGCGGCCAGCCGCCATCCTGAGACGACATTGGTTGGAAGAGATCAAGACAACCCACGACCACGACCTCGACTGCCTGCACGTGGGAACCAAAAGGAGATCCCGGATCTTCCTCGGACGTACCGTCGGAGCACCGTCCGGACACCCGCAGGAGCAGGACCTGAGCAAGGCAAATCATAGATTTCCTAAGGAGCATCTTGACCCGATCGAGGAAGTGATCATGCGCCACGTACGCATCTCCGACGGTACGGCGCCCCTGGCCAGGACCCCATTCATCGTCCGCAAGATCAAGGTCGCGGATCGGCGATCGTTCAAGAACCCTCCATATCGCTACCTTGCCGACAAGGAGCCGGCGATAAGTAAAATGGTCGAGCGAATGCTGGCGGACGGCATCATCGGAGCGGCCTCATCGCCCTACAGCTCAACGATCGTGCTCGTGAACAGGAAAAATGGGACGTATCGATTTTGCGTTGACTGACGGGGGAACAACAGCGTCGAGGAGGACGCCACCCAGCCGAATCTTGTGATCCACGAGGTCCTCCAGCCGAACCCGTTACCAGCTTATAGGCAAGGAAATGCTCCTCGGCGTGATTCGTGAGTTTTGCTTGAATTTCCAAGACGATATTCTCGTTTCTTCGCAAAACTGGGGAGACCACATCGTTCACGTCGCCAAAATGTCGGAACGTCTCGAGATGTACGGTCTCGTTTGCGCCATCGGCAAGTGCGTCTTTGGAATAACCCGCCCCAACATCCCGGATCACGTCATCACCACGGACCCCAACGAGGTCAAGACGGAGAATGTGCATGCCCCTGGAGTCACCACTGCTGTGCAAGAAGACAGACGTGCAACGTTTTCTGAGCGTGAGCGGCTGGCTGCGGAGATACATCCCGGACTTCACCGAGATGACGATCCCTGAAAAACCATCGAAGCTGAAACGGCCGCGGCTCGACCAGCCCTTTTCTCTGCAAACCGTCGCCAGTGAGACCGCCGCACTTCCCCAACTTGGACTGGGGGGAGACCGCCAAGTCATCTCATACGCCTCAGCCAAGTTTACGAAGACGGAGGGAGGCTTGTGACGTGAGAGTTTGAGGTTATGGTCACACTTCCGTCACAACTCATTTATTCTTGGCCGGATCGGAAATGGGCCCAAGTCCCCGCGCCCGAAGGGCGGAGCACCTGCTCACGTTCGGGGTGAGCACACCTGTAAATGAGGGGGGGAAGGGTAGATTGGTGGGCAATAATGGGTCCAGTTCCTGTTTAATCCTTCAGCTACGCGCCCATTCATTCAATCAGATACTCCATTCCTGTACACGACTATTCTACGGCAAACATACCACTTATAGACATCGACTCGACAACTCTATCGGTTCATAATGTCCACTACTGGGTCTTCCCTAACCTCACCAAAGCTATATACACAATTTACATCAATCACACGTAAGCACCTCCCTCGCGTTCCCGCACCGATTTATATATTTTCCAACCGCGCGACATTCATTATCTAGACACACCCTAATCCGCGCGATATATCTCGTCTGGATGCACCCTGAGCCACGCAAGACGGATGACCTGGACGCACCCTGAGCTGTGCGGGACGACACATCTGGACGTGCCCTCATGCTCCGCATTACGTGATCCGAGTGATGCGCGCGTTCCGCGGGGAAACTCCCGCTCGCGCCGATCCACGCACTCGACGCGAAAATGGCCGCCGCCACCGGCCGGCCTCGTGGCCAAGATGACTCGAACGGGTACGCGATCGCGGAGGCGAAGCTAGGCATTCTGGCGGGGTGAGCTGTGCTCAGCACGAGCCGGAGGCGTTTCGGTGAACCCTGTTTCGTTCTCTGGAGCAGGCCTGCGACGAGTCACCGCCACCGAGAGACACGGGTCCCCGATTTCTCTACTCAGCTGCTGGGATCTTCAGATAGAACACGAGTTGGATGATAAGGGTGACTTTAATATAGAGAGAGAGTTGAGAGAGAGATGTTATATGAAAGGTTGGTCAGAGCGGTCTGTCTTCGACGCGAATCGTCGTTAACGACGATGGTTCGCGTCGCGGCCAAAGATGCAGTGGGGATGAGCGAAGCTCCGTCAAAGACGCTGACGTTGCATCCGCGACGACCGACGAACCACCCGCGAAGGTTACGCGGCTCGCGTAGTCGTCACGGCTGCAACGTCATGGCATGGGGAAGAGGTGCGCGCGATAGCGCATCGTGACTCTCCCACGTGACATCCGTCTGTGGCCGGAGAATCGCATCTCCCGATGCGAGTGACCTAGTGACTGAGTCTTT
>JAPYYZ010002993.1:0-19843 GCA_030522705.1 Eretmocerus eremicus | reverse complement strand
CTGGAATTACTTTGCCGCTGCTGTCTGATAAGTACGCCACAAAGGGCCGATGTCGTGAGTTTTCCATTAGCAAATTGACCGACGAGCGGCTTTTAGCGCTGCGACCCGCCCGTTTTATTGGCATTGTAAATGTTGGCGAGTGCAGCTGTAAACCGAACGAGCGAGGCCGCTCTGAGGTCACTGTGAACGTGCCGCTGGCCAACTCGTCCACCATGGAAATGGAGACAATCAATACTTTTTCATTTGTCACATTCTTCTGCTTAGTTTTGATATCCATTCACCTGGGTAATGAATAATTTGGAACCTTCGTTCATGAATATTGTCGCTCTTGATCTCCTCCTAACATATACACTAATGAATAATAATACTCGGTATTATCTCCGATCAGTTTGGATGCTGAATTACTTCACACAAACTCAAGACCTGATTTTCATCTTCAATTACGTAATAATTCGAGCTTGTTAATTTCTTCATTGTTGAGTAATCCTCATACCTTTGAGTCGGGATTATTTCTTGAACTATGTAAGGTTTTTCATTTTGATGTAAGCACTCGTGCAATTCTCTTCTTCGTTCTTTTTTTTATATATATTTTTTTTCATGTTGAATGAGCACTCGGGTAATATCCAATCCGTCGCTGTAATTATTCATCATACGTGCATTCATACAAAATTATTAAGTTATTCAAAGTTCAAATAATGTATACATCTCTTAATGCAACTTGATTATTTCATATTGATACGTTCAATCCTTTCAAAGAATTCATGACTCTTTTCGAAAATCCTGTAGAGACATGGCTAGCTCACATCAAAGATATTAAATACGATTTACACGTGTTCAATCTTCCACCATACAAATTTTGACCACGATAAAACGACTTTTAATCTAGTGTGCGGAAGAGTAAACTTCTACGCGATGCAAATCAGTTCAATTTTTTGCACAGTAGATCGAGAAACATCATTCGATACTCGTCTTTGGCCCGGGCCTAAACAATCACTAGAAATGAGGAAATCATTTTCTCCACACTAGTATCAAAAACTACTATTTCTGAAGTGACCTCTAAAGATTCGTTTCCAAAGTATTCTATAATGAGAGACCCTTTTTACTACATAGATTTTTTTCCCCATTCGACGACTTCTGTGCTCCATAAACTCGCTCTATCGATATTTAGACATTGATGCCTGACTGAACCAGCAATATTTAGGGCTCTGGTCTGAAATTCGGTACGCCGTGGCGAGAGTGTGCAAAGCGGTTAATGACGAACTACTCTGGCGGTCAGATTGTCTGACCATACCGCGGAATTTCTACTTGCGCGCGTCGGAGCGAGTTTAGTCGGACCCGTTTTATACGCATAGTCCAAAGTTTCATTGTTTCGAAGTGCATATAGATACAGTATATTGGACAGTCTCGTGATTTAGGCGATTATCACGTTTTGCTTTTGGGGTCTGGCGCTATCTGCGAGAAAGCTATTGTTCTGGTGGTTAACGTGAAAGCTTGATGAAATATTTCGTGGCAACCGTCGAATGGAGTGCATAGTTCCTCGGGTATCGCGTATATTCTGATGATCCCTTTCCCAACGGTGACAGTTGACAGCTTTCATTCCAATATAGGCCATTATTCATGGAGATGAAATATTTCAAGAAACTGGCTTTGTCAACGACTTTTCTCGCGAATCACCTTCAATGATTTCGACACTCCAAAATTTCTGCATCGAAGGATTTTCATATTAAAAGGCGCCTCTCGTAGTCGATGGAACGTACCGTGCCACAATATCCAAAGCCCATCGACGATCCCTCAAGCTCGAAACAATGGTGCAGCGGACCACGTCTGCGTGCAGCGTCGCGAGAAGAATAAGTGGCGGCAAGGACGAGTGCACCGGCTCGGCGTTATATATCCGCAGCGGCTCGTCGGGGCGAGGTTGGCTCGCGATGCGGCGCGGTCGGTCACGTGTCACGGGGGGTTAGCCAACGGAATCAATCCCCGCCAGTCCATAAATTGCTCAGCTTTATCAAGATGAGCGATAGCGCGGCCACGACGAGCGCGCATAGACCTAGGCTCGCTCGAGCCTCTCTCTCTCTCTCTCTCCCTCGAGCGAAAAGGCTACGGGCGTATTGAATCGCAGCGCGGGCCTGGCGCGCCCCATCAATTACGTATTTGCGCGCAAGGAGCGCAAGCTCGGCCTCGTAATTTCCACTCGTGCGAGTGAGCCGCGCGCGACACCGTCGACGGGGCGCCTCGTCCAGCCGAGCGAGCAGCGCGTCCAGCGATATCCGCAGTGCGCAGCGAGATAATCCTCTCGGCGCGGCGAGGCTGCGACTGCCCCGCCCCGTGGAGCCACTGCGGTACGCGTAGTCCCTCGCTGCGGGCGACGCTCGCTTTCGGTGCCCGATAGGGCCGGGCTGCGCGCGTGGGCCGCGATGCGATCGTATCTCGCCGCCGCCCGCGCGATATCGCGCCGCATCATCGCGCCACGCAGAGCGGCTCTCTCTGCAGTTAACTGCATCGCCACCGTGGATCACACTGGTGCATGTGCGGGCGCGCACAGTGGCGGCTTTTGTCCCCGTAACGAGCGCGTGGGCGAGCGCCCGTTTACGAGCTGCCCTTCCCCGCTCACGCTATACGCGCTGGCTGGCCCCCATTCACTGCGCTCTTGTGCGGGGCTTTGGATTGCGCCTCGCTGATGCGCGGGCTGCGTGTAGCCGATAAAAATCATCCGGACGAGAGCGCTGAAATTTTCCCACTGCCGCGTGTATACTCTGCGCGCAGTATATACAGTGCGGCTTTGCCGCAGTGACGTCGAATTCTGATTTGCGATTGGCGAATTAATCCGTGAATGGTTTCTCCGATACCGCTGTTGCGGTCAGCGTGATCTCGGCAAAGATCAGCAACGACAACTGCGATGCACCGTGACATCTCGTGGAGTATACTTCGGCAATGTATGCCATGGAATACTTTTGAGGAAAATATTGACAGAAAAAGACCATGTGGGTCCAGCGGGTGACCGAACCTCTGCGCTCGAGACCGTGATTCAATCTTCTTAGTCACCAATCTTCTAGTACTGTTTGACAACTATAATATTGGAAGATAACCTGAGAAGATAACCTGGGAAGATAACTATAAGAAACGTCGAAGGAACTCTTGTAATCAGGGAGAGTCAAAAATATTGAAGATTCATTGCTTATTAACTTCAGACCATCAAAGTGATTGATCGTAGATACTGCTACAAAGATTCAAATATGCCGTGTGAATTTGAACCCAAACACTTTTTCCATAAAATTTTCAAAGTTCTCTTACTCACGTGGCACTGGGTAACAAGTTTTTTAGAACACATCCGTCCAGCAAAACTTGGCGTATGGATGTACTCTGCATAATTTGAGAAAATTCTCACAACACTTCTTTCAATCCTTCTCACTTTCACAATGACCTGAAATTAATCATTCATTGGAGAGATGTGTAGATTTCCAGAACACTCTCTCCACGGCTCTTACAGCTGATGACAGCTCGTCATCGCGTTTCTTCAAATCTATAATGGTTAAAAATCGTTAGCTCTCATTTTTCCTGAACGTGAAGAGTACTGCATTCTCTGCGAGGAATTGAAAACGCTAAGTAGATATATATGCTACATACGGTATCCTCGCACCACACTTATTTTCTGGTGATTCGTAGACTATGATCCTACACCGCGAGCTAGAATGGGTTACTTGCCTAGTGATTCTAGCCCTGGCAATTTCAGTCAATTTGAGACTATAAATCCCAGCCTAAGATTTGCTACCGGTCGAAAAGTGGATTATACATCTCGAAAAATTTTGATCCTGATTTTCTCTTTCATCCATTTTCAGCCTAGAATATTACTCCTTCGTGCTTCTTTACAGAAGAAATCTGGTCACTGTAAATAAATATCCAGTGTTATATCGACCTACTATCCTACTGCCCGTGACTGTTGTAAGAACTCATCGCTCGAGCTTCGAAAAGATATCCTTGCTCACAGTCCTTATCAGATCTTTACCTCGATTCATTGCACCATAAAGTTTTCCAATAGATTGGGCAGTTGTTCAAGCTCTCTCATAAAGCAGGCGTCGTAATAGACACATCTGTTCTCAATAGACGCATTCGATGCATGGGTGTAACGCACTCGCACATTTACGCAATATCTCGTCGCACTGCTCACACTCAAGTTGTTGCTCGGTAACGATCCGCGTGAATATCGAGGCGTGCGAAACTATCTTGATTATTTACTGTGTCCCAGATTCCTCATTTAGAGTATAAGCTGCATCATATTGAGATACCGAAATATTCCTGTTGTCCTTTTCTGCCCGCCTGCAGTTTTCGTTTCCAAATTCATTGCATTAACATTCGTCTCAACGAATACACGATTTCTTGAATTTGAGGTTTTCATCATTGATGTTTCACGCAAATTATCTCAAATCTGCAACTACACGTAGGGCCATCGTTTCTATATCCTCGTAATACATATATTCTGTCCTACTTCGCTCTTCTTCTATACATTATTGACTGTTGGATGCATAATTCATAAATCATAGATTCATAACAATTACGGCTTACTATATATCAGCAGAAATAAAATCATGATTATATTGCTTGGAGAGTTGGTGATTCCTAAAATATGCTTACGAAGAATTTTTACACTTATCCGGGATCGTATGGATTGTGAATGTATAATGTTACTTCCCCCAAACTATGCCTCGGGTTCTCAGAAAATATTTCTGCTCGTCAAAGGGGTAAATTGATGCAACACACGTCTGTTTCGCAGTTACAAAACTCCATTAGCTAAATTAGTGGCATCAATCATTCATGTGTTCGCGATTCTGTCTATTCTGATGAAACCTCGCCATTTTCGTAGAACGAATCAAGTGAGTATATCCACTTTCAAGTTTGCCGGGCCGGCTATACATGAAAGGAGCGACGTGCAACGTGCCATACGCTGCTGGTAGCTACAAAACGGCTGATGCGCATGAAATTAATATGATCACACGTCTCATTCATGGCTCAGCGTTGAATTTACAATGCGCGAATGTCTCTTTCTCTTACAATACGGCCGTACTTACCCGTTATGTGCTGCACATTTCTCTGAATAATATACAGACGATGCTTTGCTTCTCGACATTTTTATGCTCGGCATTGTTAAATTCGAGTAGTCTTTGTGATCTCTAACATGCAATACCTCTAAGAGCATACATCATGATAGTATATACCTCTGTCTTCCTTCAATCATCTCCGTTCTTGCAATAATATTATCCTCTAGTCATCTCGAGTTCTGCAGTTCTCAAGGCAAATTCAGAAAGATGAGTTGGAGGCAAATCGAGAATAATTCAGGCGTAATCTTGCATTCTGCCTCGAGAATATCTGCTGCTGCAACGGGGGCGCGGCGTGGTCGTGGATATACAACAAAATAATGTAGGTCGCGATCCAATAGAATCCAAACATCCGCGACGAGAGTCAGGCTCGCCGCATCGAATTTCCTCGTTCCATTTCTCTCAAGAATGTTCAGTACAGGGCTGGAGGGAGACTGAGTGAAGCGACTCTTCTCTCTCCGTTAATTAACTCGCAAAAAGCTCGTGTACGGCAGAGCCGCAGACCGGAGAGTGGCGTGGCCATAGAATCCCGCTTCTTTGGAGATGGGAGGCTGGATATAGGATTTCGCGGTTCGGCACAAGAAATATCCGGGGTGAAACTCGAGGGGCCTTATCGTGCTGTCCTCCGGTAACAAAAGGGCCGCCACTACACTGCAGCAGAGCCCGAGCGCTTCTGCCGCGTCAGATAGACAGAAAGCCCGGAGCTTTAAGAGCCCGCGGCGCAGCGCAGCCAGAGAAATATAACGGAGATAAATGCCGCAGCCTCCTTTGTTTTACGAGGATACTTAGAGAGCAGCGTCGGCGGCAGCCGCTCCCGCGCGCGCGAGCTACTCTGCCGCATGCGGTTGTATTGCCGGCGCCGCGAAATTAGTATTCGAAGCGAGATTCACACGATACCTGCGTGCGTTCACCTTCATCTCTTGCGAGTGCTCTGAGAGTACGATTAAAAAGGAAGACGCGAGGGAGAAAGAGGAAGAGAGCCGGATGGACCTGGTGGGCTGTATAACCAAAAACGGCTGAAATGAAAACGCATGACTAGCTGCGCGCGATTCAGCGTGAAAACTGCCAATGGCAGTGCCGCCTGTACAACTGGCTGCAATCTATTGATTATTTTGTTGATGAATTTTGGCTTCTCATTTCTTGTTCTGGCCTACCTATTGATATTCCCACTCTTCGGCAGAAGAGGACAGGCCGGGAGACAGTACTTTTCCACATTTCCCTTATTTCCGTTCTCTAAGGTATGCCTAAAAATCACTTTTGGTGTGAATCTTACCACCTAGATACTTCTTATCCACGAAATATGTACTTTCACTGATCTACCGTGTTTCGCTTGTTATAAGATGTCTTACAGCTTTTTGGGCCTCGACGAGACGCCTTAATACATTCGGAGGAAGCCTTATTTTCGAGGGATGTCTTATATTTCGAACGTCAAGAGAGACGACAATTCATAATGAGCAAAAATCGATCTCAGCGACTTTTATTTATCAAATTGATTGAATCACGACGGAAATAATGTGTGAGTAATTAAACTCAAAAATGCTAGGGCGATTGATTCAGCCAACAAGCAATAGATGATTCAAACAGGAATTACAAGTTTCGTGACAAGAGTGCATGGACTACAAGTCATGAAATAACTATATATTCATATAATTTGAGATCTGAGGCGACTCCGATTATCACGAACACTCACTTTACATGTAATTTGCTGATATGGTCACCGCTAGCACAAACGTCCTGTAAGATGGTATGACTTTGTATTGATAGGACGGTATCCAATTTATCCGTCTATATATGATCCATATTCATAGCATCGATGCGTAGAAATCTGTTCACCCGATCAATACAAGGACAGAGGTCCCTGCTTTATCAACTGAGTCGATTTGTAGAAAGATTTCATTTTCGAGAATGGCTCACATTCGAGGCATGTCTCATTTTTGGAGATGTCTTATTCTCGGGGGCGTCTTATTTTCGGGGGCTTCTTATTTTCGGGGATGTCTTATAATACGCGAAACACGGTAGGAACGAATAAGATGTGTGATTGACAACAGAATGAGATTGAAATAATGCATCCCAATTGAGATATCATGGGATTTTTGTCCTCTCTTTTCAGCATAGTAACTATCCGTATGCAAGCATCAGTCGACTTACAACACCGATTATGGTGCGGCTAAATTTCAATCCTCATTGTGTATCCTCTATCTTCACTTCAATTGGCTTTCGTGATCCTTTCAAAAATGAAGATTATGATGGAAACCACAAGTAAAGTGTTGGGGTGGGGGGAGGGGGGGGGGGGTAATTGAGTTATAGGATAATTAAGTGAGCACTTGAATCTGATCTACTGAATGACGATGAGCACATGCAAAGGAGTGATGAGGCTAAATGATGAATTAATTCCATGGTTGAACGAGCATCACGTTCATTCTATGTTCATTGATATCTTCCTTCGTTCTCCTCTTTCCATTTCAGTCCTGAAAAATCGGAACGAATCTGAAACGTTTTGGCATTGATAGAGTATCCCCACCCTATCGATTTGTCATATTCCCGTAGGCATGAATGTATTGTTAACGATATCATTTTCTCCTGTTTCAGGTGAGTTACAATTCGATCTGACGCGCCGTTGAATCTGGTGATGCTAAGTAAGTCTTAAGGATTGCATTTTATCCTCGATGGCAACCCTGGCAGGGAGTACATGGATTTAAAACTTCCCGCCCTTTCTATCGCGCGCATTTAGCGCAACCCTCTGTGACAGAGTTCGCAAATCTTGTTTCACCTACATTTCAACGACCAACTCCCAGAATTAATAAGATCAGCCAATAATTCCATTGCCTGCTGCACACAACACAACCATTCAAAGTCCCAAACGGCATGCAAACGACTACTACAACTGTTATTTACCAGACCCGACCTTAGAGCTCTTGTCAAAGGCGAGCTTGTGCGAGCTACCGCGTATATTCGGGTGCATCGCCCAAAGGACTGCGCACAAAAACAGTCGCTGTGCGAGAGAGAGAAGAGAAGAGGGACACAGACTGGATGGGCAGGAGAAAGCGACAGGCACATGGTCGGGAGAGGGAGCGAGAGGGAGCGAGAGGGAGAGAGAGAGAGAGAGAGAGAGAGAGAGAGAGAGAGAGAGAGAGAGAGATTTGAGTTGCATGCCCAGTGGATATGACGCAAGCGTAAATGTTAATAATTCAAGTTGAACCGCTTGTCCGACTCCGCGGACGGCACAGAGTCAGCGCAGCGACGCCGCATGCCAGATTAGGAACCGTGGCGTTCGTGCGCCATGCGCCAGACAATAATAATTTCGGCTACCGCCACTGCTGCAGTTGCCCACTACCCCGCTGGCGGGCATGATTGAATGAATAAATAGTGTGTGCTTGGGCTGACTAATAACAGACTATACCTGTATGGTTTTTCCTTCCTCTCTTCGTTTGTGAGTTTTCTTATTTACAATCTGATTAGCCAAACATCCTTTACTCTTCGGATCATCTCACAAATTGCTTAATTATATATTTTTCTATAGTTTTAAGCCTTTCTGTACTTACAAATATATTTTTAATCTGTCTTGAGGAAATTCTCGCTTGTAAAAATAAGGACAGTATATTCTTATATGATAATACGGTAGTCAAACCTCATGATCATCCATGAACATCCATGACTGGAATCGGTATTTCATAGGTTGTCACAGATCTTCATAGGGTTTTGTACGTTTTTGTATTCCGAGAGTCAACTTTTATGTAATACCGATGTAATGACGTATAAAATCGTATCGGAGACATGTCACATGTGCAAAGGACCGTGCACAAAAATGAAATCATATGACCCATATGATCATATACGAACCAGTGTACATAGTGCATAAAATGAGTTCGTGAATGATGAAAGGTTTGACTATTATCGCTGCTGGCTTAAAATTCATAGAATTTAATAACAATTTGCTCTCCAAAGGTACCAAATAGATCCCTCGCAAATTGTAATTATCTAGTTCAAATATCATACAATTACACGAAAACAAAGCCCGACAACCATTGACTTATTACGTCTTACGTAACATATCAAGAAATCTCTGCCAAACTTGAAATTATAAACTTTCCGCTTCCAAGCAGCTGATGTACACTTTTGTTTGCTCTCTTGCTTCTCTCCTTCCTCCTTCGTCAATGAATATCGAATCCGACGAAAGCAAGAGAGAAAAGGAGAAAGACCATAGAGTGTTTGATTTATGGCCGACTTCGGTGGCTCAACACGAAGCCAGAAAAGTCTACAGATTCCAATTTAAAGTTGCGATAAATCGATGCTTCGTTTTACTCCCTCTAAAGATTTGATATAGCCGGGGCAAGTTTAATAAAAGCAGATTAAAACCCCAAGATGAACGAATTTCTGGATTGAGTTATGGAAAAGGATTGCGGGAAAAAGATAAGTTAGTACGAGGCATACTAAATGAAGCTTTGGATGAATTTTGCGTTTGCGGCATCGCAGAATTGCAGAATAACCTCACAGTTATGAATTGATGAAGTGAATATGCTATGATACTTGCTTCTCGCTAAGCTATTATGCTCATTAAAAGGTACTTTCAATCAACAATTAAGTTAGTTTCGCTTCGAATGGCTAACTGTAACACTGAGCCGACGAGGATTTTGTGCAAGAAATGCATATCTCTCATTTTCTTGTTGCATGGTGGATTAGTGACTTGGAATTTCTCTAAGCAATTACGAAATTGGTGACTCCATAAAATTGGCTCGGTTCTATCAGTACGAAGTGTGTGGTATGGTTGTGGGGAGTTTGAATCTAAATCTTATGGCTCATACTTTCATCCAGAGTTGCAAAACTCGAACTTCTCCCAATCCTGGGCATTCATCCACAGGGCGGTAACGGAATTCTGCAAACTGATAGTAATCAATCACTCGCTCCCGCCGTACTTTTTCGCCACCAAGTCATCGTTTTTACTCGATATTCTATCCAGACGAGGCACTTGAGAAACTCAATTAGATCAGCGATCAGCGCCACTAAATCAAATTCAGACTCAGTCAAGATCGCCCTTCTGATTCGTCTGGCCTCTCTCTCTCTCCCTCTCTCGCTCGCCTGCTACGGCCTCCCTCTTTCAATATCTGCCCCTTCCCACATCTCCCCCTCATTCCGCTCGTCTTGATCTCGTTCCGATAATCTGCTTCGTGAGCTTTTCTCCCCCATGGGCTGCTCCTGCCTCTGTCTCGGGGCGCTTATTTGGCACTCGCGCGAGCAACCGTGATGCCTGGCAAGTGGGAAATTTCGCCCGCGGTAGAAGTCACTCGTTAGCGAGGCCGTCAGATGTATACGAGACGCGAAGGATAAATCGAGCCTTAATTGCGAGCAGTTCGCGCGTCCACTCGATCGACAGTCCGAGCATGACGTGTCGCTCTCTCAGAGCTCGGCCTCGTCTCATCTCCATTCGCAGCGAGTACGACCTCGCGCCTATAGTTCGCACGACGCGCTAAGCGTTTTCTGACTCACGTATGGTAAAATTTGCGATGCTCGACCATGCGTCTCGTCGAATGCTTCGCGAATACCAATACCGATCGCTAAAAGTCACTTTCGACGCGTTCCAAGCCGTGCTTTTCAAATCCATGCGGATGAAATTCCCCACGCCTCGACACCATCAAAAACTCGCTCTAAAATGCGTCATGGAAGGGTCTAATGAAAAATGTGAAAACTTTCGACGTTTTCCGTCTGCTCAAATCTCTCGAACGAGTACTATTTTGGCTCCTGTAAAATCGAAAGATCGTACGCCAGCGAAAAAGCATGGCGCAGCGCTCATTGCGATTCACTCAGCAGAGCTTGCGCGCGTATATTCATTGATATCGGCCGCAACGGTCGCGAGTTTATCTCGCGTATCGGGGGAATACAATTGGATTTATGAATGCGCGCGGCTGCACGTGTACAACATTCCCGATCGGAGCATCGAATTTGGAATGCCGCGCAAAGGCGGAGAGCAGAGGCGGCGGCAGTATCGCATCGGGCCGTAAGAGAGCAGCCCAGAGCGGGGGCCATCGCGGCCGGCAGTGGCCGGGCTGACGCAGCCGCTCATCGGGAAGCATCTCGCGATCCGGAAAGCAAAATCCAATAACGGCGCGCGGAGCGCCAGGAGGCGAACAAAGAGGCGGCCGCTTTCCCAGATATTTCGATAAATTATTCGCGTCCGCGATGACAAAGCTCGATAAAAACAGTCTCGCCGGCGCGCTCGCAGAAATCAACAAATCACACGCTCCCGCGACCGGAGCACTCGCAGCCCCTTTGGCTCCGAGCGCGACGACGAGGCCGGAGGTGGGCGCGTGGGCGGCGCCGCCACCCCCGGAGCGAGCGAGCGAAAAATCCGGAGCGACCCCGACTCGCGACGACTGCGACGATTCACTCGAGGAGATCCGACCCTCTTCACGGAGACGCGATCTGCACGCGAGAATCGGGGAGAAATGGTACGGGGGGTGTCGCTCCCTCGCGCCGAACTCGCCACTTTAGTAAAGCCGTTACCCTACTTGCGACGCACACTGCACTCCAGCCGCCGAGCGCGCTTATCCATTCCGAGCGACGCGACGATGTCTCCTGCTGTCACAGTCTCCTCTGCGCTTTGCGCACGTGGAAATTAGCCACGATGCCCGGCCACGAAGCTCCATCTCTACGACAGACGGCAGTGTCCTGTGCTAGATTTGCAAGAGTCCGCATAGCCTGGTATGCCTCCATCGACCCTTCGGATTGTGTGTGATGTGTTGCGTTCGGATTTGTCTAATTTAGGCAACCTTGCGTAATAATATGGGTTGACAATACAGTTGCTTATTCGAAGATCTCCCATCATTGTACTTTACCTTGATGCATGAGTTCTCACGGTAGCTATGTATACTGTTATGTCAGAAATACATTTTGTGTCGGAGTGGGATAGCTCTAGTGGTAATACTGTCATATGGCTCGACATTATATGACTATGAACAACTCTTCGACCTGACCCCCCCCCCCCCCCCCTCCCAAGCGCCAATTCTGTAATTCGCACTCTGAGCAACATGCGCGCCCTCGATAAGTAAAGTATTTTTGGTAGGTCCTTAGTCGAAGTGCTATGACTGACTCCCACAGTATGCACGTAGATCGAGAGAATAATTGAACCGTCTTGTCTGTAATGAACATCTATCTCGACATCTATTCCCATGCAATTCCCCTAATGGCTCTGTCAGTAACGGTCAAGAAAAACCACGATGAGCACTTATGGCTTTGTATAACAAAGCGCTCAAGTCCTTCATTTCTGACATTGGACGTGATTCACATGTAAGAAGAAATAACGGTATTGATGCAAAACCACAAGAACACACACAAATTACTCAGATCTGGAGTCGTCCGACTTGCCTTCTCCGTTGTTCTCGGCGAATCGTTCGATTGATGCTGACTCTGTTCCGTTTGTTTGCGCCTTTCTTTGATTTCGGGGGGCTTCTTTCTCTAGGCATTTTCATCATCTTCCATTTCTTTCCCACGTATTTCTTTCGTACAATGTATGCGTACTGTCTCTTTGTCGTCTCGACTCTAGAGTGTGTGGAATCTCATATCGACTTTGTTAATATGGCTCTGGTTTTACTGTCTTTCGCGTATTTGCGTCACGTCTTGAGAAAAAACGCTAGCAAAAGGCAGAGGAATAGGAAGCCAATATTAATCCGTGGGTCTGCGTTTACTTTGCTATTTTTCATTAATATATAATAGTATATCTCGATCCAAGGGCGCGGAGTTATAACGAGGATGCGAATCCCATCTTTTGCGGCCGCGTATCAGAAGTTATTTTTTGATAATCCGTGAGTGAAAGTCAAAATACCGTGTGAGAAGTGAATTTTCACGCACGGAGTGTCAAAATTGAGATTAATAGTCTCAAATTGCTCTTCGAAACAATAATATTTTTGTTTCGGAAATCTTTCAATCGCTGTGTCATTTTTCTGTTTAACTTGCGTCCTCGATGTTGGATTTATTAAAAAGTTTCCATGGACTCGTGGTGGGTTTTGGATCAAAATGTAGTGTCAAGTTTACAATTCCGAGTCCTTTTTCTCTACCAGAGTGAATCATTTTTAATCTATCACTTATGAAACATAATACGACGAATGATCAACAAAAAGTCATGCTGTACGAGCGCCAACATTCTAATTCGAATTTGTAAGTTATCGAAGAAGGATAAACTCTGACATTATTCGTATTGATGAACCCTGTGAGAAAATTGATGGGAAATACGGTGTAAGCTTCGGCTGCAAATACATAAGTTGACTTCCATACAAGGCGACTGCTGCGAAGATCATCTGATTTCATGTCCGCTTTTCCATGCATCATCTAAACAGATCGTCCACGATACCATATACGTACATATTATGATGACAGATATCATGGGTTAGAGTTTGTCATCAACGCCTGCCCCGAAGATGTGATGTTTTTCCTATCAAAGAAATCTTTCAGAAATCCGTATAAATTCAGTCCGCTGGAGATTAGATTGAATGGCCGTTTTCTTCTTTATTTATTCAAAGACGCTTTGCAGCACTCAGTGACGCTAGTATCTCAAGTTCGCTAACCTTCATTGTGAGTACGACTAAAATAGATGTGTCATCAGTGAGTTGTTCGATCCTAGCTAGAGCTTGTTTATTAAACTATATCAGAGAAAACATACATTATATATGAATGTCATATACATGTATTTGAAGAGTAAAATATAGGAAAAGTCCAATCCAAACAGATCCTAGTATGCGTGTGCTCTTCCTACGCGTCTTCGTTGTTTTTGTGATGTCATTATTCACAGGCACCGTCGAGAAACCATGAGTTTAGATGATTTCAAAGAACTTTGTTAGAATATGTATATTTCGATGACTGCAAGTTTTGCAAGTTTGCTCAAGTATTCTAGCAAAAGTGTCACGCAGGCTCTGTTACGGAGGTAAGAGTCTCGCACATCTGTCTGTTGCTCGAATGACGAACAGGAATCGAAGGGAGATGGTATACCCCGTACAACTACTCTGCATGTGCGGGCACACCTGAAAACGTTCCACAGACTTGCTCGTCCCCCACTTGTTGATGCAAAATGCGCGCGAGGTCCGATACTGCCAGGAGGGAACCAAATACTCACCTTTTCTCCCTTCGTCGCCGGGTGCCTCGCGCATCGGGTGAAACGTGAGCTCTCCGCGACTTCGAGTTTCACCTGCATGAGAGAGCTGATGTGCTCGATGTTGTGAGAAATGACGCTTTTGAGTCGACGAACGGGGTTTCAGCTTACGCTCAGCTGTTGCTTACATTTATTTGCCGTGGGGGAGATCCCCCATCTTGCGCATTGGATTCGACGAACTAGCGATAGAATTGATTGCCCACGACATACCGCGCTTACCCTCGACTACTGCTGGAACCTGCTCACTCTGCGGCAGTATTGGCGCCAATAATTGTCCCCAAGACCTACCAGCAGTGGTCTCTGATCCCTGTGAGCAAAATGATAAAATGTTTCAAAAATTTGAAAATATTGATACATTATAACTTTTTCCAAAGAGACTGTATTCATTGTTGATTGAATACCTACGACGTTATGAGAATAGAGTCGATCACTCATGAATAATTATTATTAAGTTAGACATGATTTCGCTCCATAGCGCAATTCTCTCGAATCTACTGATTCCAATGAGCACTCGTACATTGCTCTACCTACAATACAACTCGCGATATTTCTGCAACGGTATGGAGCCAACAACATTGTGGTTATGGATCTTCAATACCGTTTCAGAAATATCGCGAGTTGTATTATAGGTAGAGCAATGTACAAGTGCTCATTGGAATCAGTAGATTCGAGAGAATTGCGCTATGAAGCGATATCATGTCTAACCGATTCGTCCAAAATTCACGGAGCAAAAATTGTGGCACAAATTAGGGCTGTAGCAGACGACAAACCGACTCTGTAAGGCCTCCCTTCAAGTCCAATAATGACCCACTCGAACAGTCTCCACGGCGTGTCGTAAAATGCTATTCAACTACCTAGTTCGAGGAAACTCCTCAATATGTCATCACTATCTTTGAAAATCCAGGGGTAATCCATTCAGTTTTCCAAAAATCAACATATTCCATTGCCTTCCAAATCGGAGCCCTCCATTTATCGATCTCATTTCTCTTGGGAATTATATCTTAGAAACATTAATTCAACATTTTTTGGTGATCCTAATGGTACAGTCTCTCTTTCTTACATCACATACAAAGTGTTAAGGCGGTGCGGGAGCCGTGCGCTCGTCAGTCCAAACTTCATTCACAGCTTTCAAGTATTCGTCAGCTCTTCTTTTCGCCCAAATCGATACGGTTTTCGAGAAAGTTGGGAATGAAATTCCACGTACACGGCTCCCGCATCGCCTTAAACACTTGCCTCGAGCTGACACGATCAAGCTTTTGGACTGATAGAGTTCACAAGAGAGATGTTTTACCTTTGCTTTTATCTTAATTGCACCGAAGAGATAAAATGGATTAGAATACTCGATGAATTTCAGGATTTGGAAAAGTCCATTAATTTTTTATGTGTTAGTCATGGATCAATTTTGACTCATTGTGCTTCAAATGCGTTCCGTCAAGTGTGCACTTGGTGGAAAGAACACACATGCATTCAACTCGAGGCCCCTTAATTCCTCTCGTGAATAATCGGGAGCAATGAGCGGATTTCCCCCAGACTGTCGCCCTTTTTTCGTCAACCCTCGCCTGGCTACCCCTGTCGCTTCGCCGCCTTTGCCGCTGCTCTTTTGTGAGTGCAAAAACCGAGGGGATAGTCGAAAGAGAGTGAGTGAGACAGAGTGGTTGATGAAGAGGAAGGGGCTTCGAGGCGAGAGAGGACGACGATGACAGCGGCTTCGCAGGCTGTTATTATTAAAGTTGAACCGTCCTTATTTTAATGCGGCGTGCTTTTGCTCAGCGCGCTTGCCGTTCGAGCGACCGATTCAATTGAATCGTACGCGCGGTCGCAGGAAAGTCTCCTTGTGGCGACTGGCGAGTGAACTTGGCTCTCTCATTTTCTTTCAGCTATATATTCTTGGAATAACATTTTTATTGCAGGGGATAGCTCTCTCATGGTTTGATTCTTCATTTATATCAAAAGTCTGCAATTTCAGAACTAACTTATCGAGTATATTCGTGCTGTGATTTTTAGGATCGCGTGAAAGCTCTATCTCTTCGCCATTCATTATGACGTCATTTTAAATAGAACCATTCAATATCTCGAGAAAATAATTTCAATCCAAGTTGGGTATCGTTGAAAGACAGAATTTAGCAAGATTTCGGAGTGATTCATGAAAATCTTGTAGAGTGGTTTGACTGACAAATTATTGCATTATTAACCGAATCATTTCTAAAGTTCTCCATGAATTACTCTGAAATTATCCAAACTTGTGTATTTCAACGATACCCAATTTGAATCGAAACTATTTGTCCAAATCATCGCATAGTTTTGTTTCGAATGGAGTTGTTAGAGATGTCGCCAAGGTAGGATTTTAAAATGCCCCTGAAAATGCTTCGTCCCACCGGAGATCATGTTTTTACGCGATGATGGCGTACGTCGTTTCTCATCTCAAGTATCACAAAGTTTTCCTTTAAGTAATTGGAAAAACATCAAAATTTGCGGGATTGTAACCATCGACTAATCACCCAAAATCAACCGTTAGTCAGCCCTATTCTGGCGAGGCACTCAAGGCAATAACAATCAACATTTTCATCGTCGATTATCTGCTCTCACATCCAACGTTTTTGTTTATTCTGAATTTTTCATTGATCAAAACTGTATTTTCGAATTGAATATGCTTCACGAGTACAAAAAGAAATTGACATGAAGTCGTTTATTGATTGGAGGTGCCAAATGTTGTCCGAAGTGCTGCCTACGTAATTGACAGTTTGATCATATTATTTTAAAAATATTGCTCACTTCTTCAAAGAGGTATATCTGTATTTGCCAAAATAATGAGTACGTCAACAAAGAACGCTCACAATGAACGCTCTTTCGGGATGTTTTTTCTTGCAGATTGAGATTTGCGCGCCTCGCGCACTGCACCGACTCCGAGAAAATTAAAAAATAACTCCTCCCGCGTGGAATCACGTAAAGCTCGTCGACTGATTTTGATGAAACGCATTCAAGTGAACCATTGTGGGCAGTACTTGCTATGGAGTCCATGCGTTGGCCATATTCGTAAGGTATCGCATCAGGTCTGGCAAAGAGTCCCAGACTTTTCGCTATGTTACTCATAAACCAAAAAAACTGGGATCAAGTTTCTGCAGTGATCTGGCAAATAATGCTGGAACCTCATACCATACTCACTCTATCTCGACTGGTGCCCGGCGAAGCCCGTCAGACTTCTAGCCATACTCCAGGATCGACTCTTCAAATTTTATCGAAGTCTGGCAAAATTCAATGGACGTTTTGCGAGACTTTACCCTGTTGTCCTGATCTTACTCGAGTCTTGATGAAAGTGTGGCAGAATAAGCCAGACTCTCCGTGAGAGAATCGAATCACTCGTATAAATAGTCTAGTGAGCAAGACTTTCCCCCAGACCTTCGGAAAGACATCTCGTGACAGACTTCTTGCGAGATGTTTTTTTCACTCGCGGTGAGTGAGCTGTTGCGATGCACTTCACGAGCTCTCTCCTCCCTCAATGATAACTCCAGTCATTCGGGCCGTATCTCGCCCATAACACACGAGTCAGCGCGTTGTTCTCTCGGAGGAAGAGGCCAGAAATGTCGCGTCGAGGGAATAATGGCTGATGCGCGGCGCGGGCGGAGCTCTCGTATGAGGGAAGTTGTAAATTCGGCCCGTTGGCGCTCGATCCATAATCCAAGGAAAGTCGAAGGTCCCCTCGAGGCGAGCATCGTCCTCGAGCGCGTGTCTCCGCCCGGCGCGGCCGCCGCCTTTCCGCTGGGGAACGACGAGCGCGAGGGGCCGGAGAAAAGCTTGAGGGAGAGAGATGGAGCCGTCGACTTTGGTGCCGGCGGCGACGGCGACGCGCCAGGTCGAGCGGAAGAACATTAAAGGCGATTCTAGCAACGTCGTCTGGACGCGTGTGTGATGGCACCATCAGCCTCTCTCGCGAAAGCTCCCCGCCAGGATTGTGTATAGTACACTCGAGCGCGCAAGCTCGCAGTACGGATCTGCAGTGCACAGGCCCCAAAGAGGAAGCGCCGGAGTGGCTACTTCACGAGACTTAGCGGGCCGCGCGTGATGGGAGTTGGTACTCTTCGAGCTGTAATATGTGCCTGCTGCCTCTGGCCACCAGAGATTGCGGCTGCGGGAGTTAGGCAGAATCAACTCTAGCCGTACTTATGACCCGTCAAATGAAGATTGGGATCGCTCGTCTGGCTGAGTCTCTCCACGGTGTGCTGCAAGTGAGCACAAGACACACTTTTTTCCCATGGAATTGTGACACCAGTTGTGACTTTTCTTCTTCGCCTTGCTGGTTTTTCAACGGAGTTTTCTTCCTTATTCTACGATGTTTGCGTTGAGGTGTTAGGTCAGAGGAAAACAACAATTACGATTGCTTTGCTAGAAACAACTACTCTACCAGTGTTAAACATGTATTTGAAGCCGAACTGTATTATTCTTGGCTGTTGAACTGCAGTCAAGCTGATGAACGTCCAAGTTATCGTGCAAATAATATCCACACGCTAGTAACAGGTCTATTATGCTTCAGAACTAGCTAACCTCCCTCTCTCGTGAAACTCCGTCCTTGAATTATTTCATCCTCCATCTTATAAGTGTGATCCCCCGAAACATATGGATTTGAGACTGTAGTGAGATTACGGAGTCCTCAATTCGGTGGCCAAGAGTTTTCAGTTTCCTTTAGTTCGAGGATTGTACTGAACATCTCCGTGAAAATTCATGAATCACGCTGCAAAACTTTTCTACCATTCGGTTCATCATCCTCTATAAAAAAAGTCTTTCTCGCGATAATTGTGGCCATGACGTATAGTTGTACAGGCCCTTCACACAATTTCACAAATTTTTCATCTCTTGCTGCTGCTATTGGTAGTATGTGAATCTCTTCACATATTATCAAAGCAACTCATTTTACCTTACATGAAAGTCGCAGAACATATTTTTCATTATTGATAGTATATCGCTTTCAAGAGGCCAAGCATTCCAGCAATCAGGTTTTAAGGATAGTTTAATGACAGGCTGAACAGTTTCGATCATCTTTTCCAACAAGAAAGATCCAGACCCACCCATATACTCATTTTCAATTGATCTCATGAGATCAAGATCGTTTTGGCCGTCCAGATGTGATTGAGAGTTCTTTCATCGTAAACTCGTCCACTACAGAGACGCTCTTATCTTTTCCTCTCTCACAATTAGTTTTTTAGCATCCATTTGTAGTGCAATAAGCTTCCTGTGCTGATCGAGATTTTTCTGAATTTTCTGTCATATTTCTCCGATTGGTCGTGAAAAAAATTGCACATTGTTGGAAATCGATTTTTTTCAGTCTAGTGGATACTATAGTAAACTGAATGATTTTACGTGATCGAGTGGCGAATCAATACTAAAAAGTGGAATCGTTAGTACTTTCTTGAATGATATCTACTCTGATGAACTTTTCTAAGCCTTCGAAATAATTCTCAAATTCTGGCGTGAATGCATTTGAGAGAATACGTAATAAATTATAATTTGTACATACTCTCTGTTGAGGAAGTTCCTGCCTGCATCGGACGCAATATTCCATTTGAACTATCTTCTCTGCCTTTTACGATTCCCACTGGAGCCACTTCGGGGACACACGGTTCCA
>JAPYYZ010002992.1:0-12204 GCA_030522705.1 Eretmocerus eremicus | reverse complement strand
TATATTCAATTGATTCTGTGACAGAACCAGTAATTATACTGTGTTTACGAGGCTAGCTCGCTAAAGCCACACATCCAACTTGAATTCATACCAAAATATGCTAATATTCAATGATATTTCATGAATAAACAAAAGTGGAGGAAGGAAAAAAGATTGGAATCTTGAATGGAGAATAATCCAATTGGCCTATTGACGCGCGCATACGCACACGTATATTACTCATTATCATCGAGCACATTACAATTTTTCTCTTACCGCGCTCCAGATCACACCACGACGCGCAAGTCAATTGCAACGTCATGATATATTCCCGGAAATACGTTCCCCCAGACTGTTATATATTGGCCTATATAACACTATAACCCATTTACTATACAGCAGTCCCCAGAGATGAGAAAAATCAGATTCAGTCTGAATTAGGGTGTACTCGGTCTAAAATGAAGAGACAATACCCCACAATGCTCGATTGTCATGCTACGGAATTATATTATGAACTTACAGTCATTCTATACCGTAAAATATTCTTTCGAACACTAAATTGTTATATGGAAAACTAATTGAAACTACGGAAAATCATAATATATGTAACATTCTAGTCATTCTCTATAATATTTGAGCCACAGTAAGGTTCCTGTCCGTCCGGATGCCCCTGGCAGGGGTACCAACGTGAGATCGAATTCAGGGCTGCCAACTTAACAGACCTAAATATATATATATATATAATATACATAGACGGAACTATCATTCCGAACACTTTTTTATACGATGATCTATCATCTCGAACACTTTTGTGTGATTCCGAACACGTGTTGGGAATCACAAATCCAGCAAATCCAGTTGAAGTCTGTCCGCTGGATTTCGCGATCAACAATATAAACGTTGGATTTTGCGATCAAGAATATGCCTGTGAGATTTCGCGATTGATCGCTAGATGCTGGTTATTCTCAAACAGGGACTAGATCTCTGATGACGCTGCCTTCTGCAAGTATTTGTGGGGTATAGAAGGATAGGACCGAACCATGAGAAATGACGGAGAGAATCTGGAATACAGTCTTGCCAATGCTGACTTCATTCTCATTCCCTGTTGACATAGCCTCATACAGTATTCATCTCGTAACAGCCCCGGATGCCTCATCATGCGCGACGATGTGCAGAGCTACTGAAATGCTCGAAATGAACGTGTGAATACTGTATGATCATACTACAGAGCAGGATGCGCATAGCACAATACTGTATGATGCAATCGGACCCGAGACAAACGTTCCCGTTAATCGATCTGTTGATTCCCCCAGATTGGATGTCTGTGGAGAGAGAAACCATGAACTTCGTGCTTGCGTTATCTTGGCAGATTGCTGCGGGATGATGATGCAGTGCATCGTGTAGGAGAGGGAGTGATGTATGTAGCAATTTGGATTCGGCCGAACATATTGAAGACATTCGAAAAAACCAAATCCTGTTTTTCCGTTGGATGTTGCACCACCATGATGCTAGGAGATAGGAGTCTGTTTTCAGTCAAGTCACTGGAGGATATTATATGGGGTTGAGGATGAATGGATTCAATCTTCGATGATCGTATGGTTTCAAATCAATCCATCACGATTCAGGCTTCAGTCCACCAAATGAAAGGTGGCATCATCGAGATGCTCGAAGACATGTATGAATACTGTATGATGATACTGCCGTGATGAATTCAGATAACAGAATACTGTATTATGCGTTCGGACCCGTGACAGATATTCCCATCAATCCAGTTGTTCATTCCTCGGGATCGGATTCCCGTAGAGGAGGAGACCACGAATCCCGTATTCGCGTTTCACTGACAGAACACTGCGGTATGCTACCGCAGTGCATCATATACAGAGGGGGTGTTATATGATGCACTTCGAATTCGGCCTAACCTATGAAATACATTCGGCGAGCCGGATTCCGAGATTTCCGTGCAATGATGCATTACTTCTGTTAAAGTGCACTAGGTCGAGGGCTGGTGATCCGGCGGAGGAACACTCACGAGCTAATTATTAGATTAGGTCCGCGTCCACGGTTTATTTTATCTATACACAAAGAGGCAATAAACGCACAAGGCGTAGCGGAACTCGCGTGTGGTACAATCTAGTAGGCGATATTCCTGCAACGCGAGAGAACAGCTCGGCGGTAGCGGCGACGAGAGAGTGGCGTCGCAGCCGGTCGCACCGGAGCAGCAGTTGAGCATTTGGCGCACGCGCACTCAGACTCTGCCTCGTGTGTGTGTGTCTGCTGCTATCTGCGCTCTCGAGCAGCTGTGGTTAGGCATCTTAGCAGAGTATTCCAACACTCCCTCCCTCTGCGAGTTTACACTCCGCAGCAGTCTCATTCCTTAGCCATATCTTCGGTTTTGCGCTGCGTCTGTATTTCGTGAATATATTCTGAGACACAAAATGACTTCTTCTAGTCCTTCTTCTAGTCCTCGGATTTCCTCCAAGCATCTAAGAGTCGTATATTTCAAACTTCTAGATTCATAATTTCTGGAATGGATTCTTCTAGTCCTACTTCTAGTCCTCGGATTTCCTTCAAGCGTTTATTGTGCGCATCGAGGGGCAAAGGCACCGTCATCGAGCCCGCTTGATTTCCAGAAGTTGGAATCCACGTCACAGAAATCCTTCCTCATTTATACACTGTTTGACGTGATCTGCGTGCGTGACGGACTTGTGGTTTTTGGTGCCACTGCGCTCTCTGTCTTCTGGATTCTTTCATATCACTTCTAGGCAGTCATCAAGATTTTCCAGTTTATGCCTGCCTTCCATTTGCGTGCACTTCACAGCGGACCAGTTGCCACACTCAATCGTCACTGGGTACATGGCCTGACCGATAATGACCCGAATCGTCTTGTCCAGATAAATGATCTCTTGGCATGCGTCACTCAGGGCCATGTTTTGGGCATTTGGCTTGACTCGTCGATGGTGTGACGAGATTTTGTTTGGCACTCCTCCAAGCCACGAGGTCTCCAGGCAGCTTCACGACATAGCTCACGCTGGATGAGGAGTCGTCGCAGTCTCGAAAACTGGAGTCAGTCACCGCCGCCAGCTTGTTGGTTTTCTCTCTGAACGTGATTCCCCCGTCAGAGGTCCCTCTCACGTACCTGAGAAACCTCTTCACTTGCTGCCACAAGGTGATCCTCGTGATTGCTTTGGTACCTTGCTAGGTATGCGACAGCGTACGCAACATCAGGTCTTGTGCGCAGGTTTTTGCCTCCACTTCTAGTTTCTGACGATTCTGGATCTGTCTTGTGACCATAGGCGTAGCCACCGGTTTACAGCCCTTCATGTTGAAACGTTCCAAAACCTTTTGAGAATGAACGGGTTGTTTCAGAACCAGCAATTGCTTGTTTCTGGTCTATTCCACTTCGAGGAATTTCTGTGGTTCCCCGGGGTCTTTCATTTCAAACTCTGAGCTCATGTCAGTCTCGACTTCTAGAAGCTTGTTTGGATTGTTTCCAACTATCAAAATATCGGCGACATATATGACCAGGATGATCATTCTTCCTTCTAGACGCCATGTGAAGGGGCAGGGCTCATTCAAATCCTTTCCGAGTTCAAGTTGCTCCATGGCTTCGGCAAAACATTGGTTTCATCGTTTGGAGCTGATTCTCAGCCCGTAGAGGATCCTTCTCAGCTTGATTAAGCATTTTCTCTTTGCGCCTTCATCCACTTTTAGTCCGTTGGGCACGGTCATGTATCAGCCCTCTTCTAGAATGCCGTTTCCAAAGGCCGTTTTGACGTCCATTTGGCTCAGCTCGAGATCGCATCTGTTCGTGATGGCGAGCACTGTCCGTATTACGGACATCCGAGACACAGGTGCACAAGTCTCCTTAAGCTCGTATATTGTGGTGTCTTTGAATCCTCTGACTACCTGTCGAGCTTTGTTTTCCTTCTAAACACCCATTCTGCTTCCATGAGTCTGATCTTAGAGCTGTCTTCTTCGATGTTCTGCTTGTCCACTACCTCCCACACCTCGTTATCTCGCATTGATTTTAGCTCTTCAGCTATGCCTTCTCGCGATCTGTGTGCGTCGGATAGGTTCATGACGGCTTCGAACGTCCGCATATCTTAACCAAGAGAGCATGTCCGTACTCGTCGATTCGCTCTGCATGTCGGATCGAGTGGCACTCGAGGCGTCTCCTAGTTCTGCTACTTGTGTTTTCCTGAGGTGTCCCAAAGCCGGACGATTCGTCTTGGCTGTCCTTGTCGGATTCAGTTTGGGTCTTCTCGCTGCGGGACCCTGGAGACTGGTACTGGCGGGCCTTTTCTCTTTGTATGATGCCTCAGAAGCAACCCTATGTCCACCCGCCGGTGCATCACATGCTGATGGTCCTGCGTTGTTTGTTTGAGTTGACTCTCCCAGTTCCTTTTGGAACTCGATACTTCTAGTATGTTCGGGCAGAGTTCTCGCCACGTGCTTGCATGTGATATTTTGCCAGAAGAAGAAATGCAACCGCAGTTCGCTGGTGATTGCTGTCTGCCACCTGAGTGCATCTAGGGAGGCCATTGTCTCCTTATATGTCAATGGGTCGTCGTCTATTTCAGCTGAGACAGCATGTCCGAACTCGTCGAGTGCATCATGGGTGTCTTTCTTCGAGGATGTGATCTTCATGCTTGGGGACTCGACGTCCTCTTAAGTCGAAGTCGGTTCACTTCCTTCTAGCTGAGCTCTTCTTAGATGTCCCGAAGTTGGTCGATTCATCTTGGCTGTTCTCCCAGGATTCTTCTAGACTGGATGGACACCGGCTCATGTAGACTGATTTCAGATGTCCGACTCCCTATGTCTGGGTTCTCAGGATCTTTCCCTTAATCACAGACTGACGGAGCATCAACGGAGATCCCGTTGTTGTGGATTCGAATCTCGTCTTCCTGGCCTATGTGAAAAACATTGCTTCTAGAGGGTCCGTCCAGTGTTCTAGGGGCATGTTGTAGGACCAATTTTCGTTGAATCTGACATGCCGGGTGTTCAGGAATTTGAGAGACTCAAATGCCTTTATGTTTTTCCCGGAGAACTTCGTGTCTGCCTTGGGAACACCCAGGCTCGGACACACGTCAATAGGCAGTCAAGGCACAGCCCATTCCGGATTCGGATGATAATTCAAGCATCCCACTGATGAGCTATCACTCGAGACGTGATATCAGAGCACCGCAAAACTTGCAGATCATCATGCTAGCGTGAAATATCATGTATCTGCAAGATGCACCGCGTTTTTCTTCGCTCGCGCGATTGACATTCTAGCAGGCAGATGAATCCACTAGGTGTAGTACACATGAACGGCAACTTCTAGTGCAAGCGTTCGCAGCCTGTGAGGCAGTCCTGAGTCTTTCAAGAGGGATCTTATTCTCCATAGAAGAGTTTTGTTGATCCTCTCAGCTAGGCTGTTGTGTTCAGGTGTGTATGGTGGCGTAAAGTCAGGCTCTATGTTTTCTTCTTGCATTACTTCTAGGAACTTTCCTCCGGCGAACTCCAGCGCGACGTCACCTCTAATGAAACTGGAGTTGTCGTCCGTGAAGGTGTGGATGAATCGACTCCCGCCGGGAAACGGGTCAGGTTGAGCCGGTCCCAGGCCGTCAACAATCAACACCTGCATGGGCTCCTTGACTCCGCTTCTAGTTTCATCGAGTGGCAGCCCTTTCATTCTGGCCAGAATACAGACTCCACAGCCCCTTAACGAGTCGGTGAATCTCACCCCCTGGCGGGTGGTTCCGGCCCCTTGAGCCGTCTGAGGTAGTCGAGGGAGGCGCGACCAGTCCCATATGCCAGAGCAACCCTGTGTCCACCCTATTGTGGTTAAGCTCTGTTGCTTCTCCAGACCTCGATCTGACCAAGGACTCAATGAGATCTGACGACCGATCTCCTTCTACATTCATAACGACCTTATATGGGGGGCTATCATGCAAGACTGGACCGCTCTGTCCCTGAGAGGCACTGCCAAGCTCATTCTCTTTCTCCCTCCCAATCCCAGTCGGGCAACCCATTCTGAAACTGGAAGGGTGCTGAGGCTTGCTCGAATCGATATTGTCGGACTGGGATTGATGGATGAGTTCTTCTAATATTCCCATGCGCGCGTTATACGTGTAAACTTCTAGCTCGTCGATCTGAGATATTGGTAAATTCATCCTCCTGTGAACTTTTAGCCTAACGATCCGGTTTGTATTCCTCGTGATGCTCGTTTTCGTCGCACCGATTGCACCAATCCTCATTTGCCTTCTTGGGCCTCTGGATGTTGGCTGCAAATCCGGTGGGGTCGTATGAACCCTGTTCGGAGTTCTTCTCTGCTTCTAGTTTGACCTGATTTGGTTCTACTTGGGAGTCTTCTAATACGTGAAGATGGTTTCTTCTAGTTGAACTCATCCGAGTTGGGCGAGTATGGGGTGAGGTTATGTCTTGTGGAGACGGAGATCTCTCCACAAGACGGGCTTTTGCATAACGTTGACCTTGGAGATCGAGGTCTTATCAATCCCTAGCTTGCTCGACGGGATTGTCCACGTTGATTGTTAGCATGTGCATCAACACTTGTTATTGCCACACTTCTCCTATTAGTGGTGGACCGATGGAGTTGGCGAGAGGTATATGCCTCAGGTCGTGCCCCATCCTGCCTTCAACTTTGAAATGGTCCAAGTGTCTATACTTGACGAATTCCACGAACCAGATTGACCAAGATGGCAAAAAAAAACCAAGACGAATAAGTTCATTTGTGACTTCTAGTAGAGCATTCAAAAGAAATCCAGAACATCAATATCAACTTCTAGCTTCTAAATGATTCTCATTCTCCCTTTACCAACAATGGCAAGTGTCTTCTAGTAGAGCGTTCAGAAAAAATCCAGAACATCAATTTTAACTTCTAGCTTCTAAATGATCCTTATTTTCCTTTCACCAACAATGGCAAGTGTCTTCAAGTAGAGCGTTCAGAAAAAGAATTCAGAACATTGACTTCAACTCCAAGCTTCTAAATGATTCTCATTTCTCTTCTACTTCTAACTCCCAATTACTTCTAACTTCCAATTACTTCTAACTCCTTGTAGATTCTCATTATTCTCATGAGAGAATCCCAGATCTGGATTTCCTTCTAGTCCAATGTTCATTCCATTGGAAACTTTTTATTAGACCAGTTACCTTTGAACCTTCGGTTTGCCAAGGAGTCATTCACCTGGCACCGATCGATCCCCCGATCGATTACATACGCGGGCCGATACTTGCTCAGATGCACGGGGATGTTCTTCTAGGGGAGTGATTGCCATCGTAAGCATAGCCAATTCTCTCCAATATATAAGTATTGCTTGGTTCAGAAGTAGTTTATTTCGCTTCGCTAGTACGACTGAGCAAAGTTACGTGAGCTACGTGTGTAATTCTGGAGGAAGTCCGCACTGCATGCGTGCTCCCTTCCACTGTGTACAAATGAGAATGGTTTTTCCAGCTGGCGTGAGAGAGGGGCGATCGCACACGCCTATGGCCCGCACTGACTCCAGTGTATCCCACACGGACCAATTTTCTGTTCCACGAACGTCGATGCAACGGGAGAGAAAGTCCTGGTAACTATCTATACGCTCGTTTCGGTGAACCGGCCACGCGCGTCGATTTTGCTATCACGCCACGTCCTTGGTATCTCTTCCGTTCCCAATCTTCTAGTTACTACCTTGCATAAGAGAGGAATGAGAGAAGAAAATTGTTCGCTCCCTTGCTGAAGCACGCACGGCGCGCACCAGGTTTGGGTTGAGACGTACATGGTTGGATAACTGCCTCTAGGTTGTGTTTTCTACAAAAGATGTCCGCCCCTTGCTGAAGCACGCACGGCGCGCACCAGGTTCGGGTTGAGACTCAATTCGTTGGGAATTGCTTCTAGGTAATGTTTCCGAACATCTAGTTGCTCGATTACATAGGAGAGGGATGAGAAGAAAAATTGTCCGCTTCCTTGTTGAAGCACGCACGGCGCGCACCAGGTTTGGGTTGGGACGTAAAAAAATTGTATGCCGTATTGCTTCTATTTTCAATTCGACCTCACTCGCTCGTCTGAGGAGGGCTCAGGTCGTTCGTTCGACCAAGAGACACCAGGCACAAAACCGCTCGACACCGAGCCGCAGAGCCGCGATTTGAAAAAAGTCGAATCGGACGTGCATATATCTCACGAAGAGATCCGTTGGAAAAGAGCTCATGCGCGCGCACCCGCGCGCCACCCGAGCCTCCCTCCCAATTCTCTGAAACACGTGCTCGCGGGCGTGCTGTGGGTACGTTCCACGAAGTCGGCTTCTAGCTGCGTCGACCTTGATACGCGTCTTATCCCGATTCTGTACCGCCCGGTGGTCCTCGGTTTCTGGTGTGCCCGGGTCCCGATCACCGGGTGGCTTCTAACGAGTGTGCAGGCGGCGGGAGCTCTCGAACTGAAAACGCTGCGTCCGCCGGCCTCTAGAAAAGAGAGAGATACCACCCTCCCGCCCGGGCCGAGAGCGCTTCACGGCACGAGCGATGCTCCGCGTCACTCCCGCACTCCTGTAGTGCACTGCCTGCCTCTAGATCTGCTTCCTCGGGGATACTCCTCCTCCTCGAAAGATCCCGTCTGTCCGCTCCTCGTCCAGGGATCTCGAACGATGTGCAATCACCCCGTTACGGGCTCTCTGCACGGCATGCGTCGGCGTCCATAACCTGTTAGAGTGCACGAGGTCGAGGGCCGGAGATCCGGCGGTGGAACACTCACGAGCTAATTATTAGATTAGGTCCGCGTCCGCGGTTTATTTTATCTATACACAAAGAGACAATAAACGCACAAGGCGTAGCGAAACTCGCATGTGGTACAATCTAGTAGGCGACTTCTTTGCAGCGCGAGAGCACAGCTCGGCGGTAGTGGCAACAAGAGAGTGGCGTCGCAGCCGATCGCAGCGGAGCAGCAGTTGAGCATTTGGCGCACGCGCACCCAGACTCTGCCTCGTGTGTGTGTGTGTGTGTCTGCTGCTATCGGCGCTCTCAAGCAGCTGCGGTTAAGCATCTTAGCAGGGTATTTCAACAACTCCCATGCTGGGGGATGAGTGTCCGAGTTTTCAATCAAGTAAAGGAAGGATATCACGTGGTGATGAGAGATGAGAATGGGGGAATCTAGAATGTAATGATCGTATGGTTTCAAGTTGATCCGACACGTTTCAGACCTCGGTCCTTCGAGTGGGAAGAAGCATGATCGAGATGCTCGGAAAAAATGTCAATACTGTATGATGATACGGCCGAGCAGAATGCGGATAGCGGGATACTGTATGATGCGATCAGACACGTAGAGGAAGATCCTTCCAATCTGTCTGTTGATGCCTCGAGATCGAGTTCCCGTGGGGAAAAGAACCATGGACATCATGCTCGGATTCCCTTGACAGAATACTGAACGATGATATTGTCGTGCATCATGGAGGGCAAAGAATACTGTATGAGGATTCGAAGTCGGACGAACATATCCGAAAGTCTGGTACCGGAGTCCTGCATTCCCGGGGGATGATGCATCAACTTAATGCTAGGGGATGAGTGTCTGAGTTTTCAATCGAGTTACGGAAGATATAATGTCAAGAGGAGAGGTGAAGATGAGCTAAGGAGATTTGATCTGTGATGATTGTATGGTTTTGAGTTAATCTGGCTTATTCCAGACCAGAGTCTTGAGAGTTACAAGTGGCATCATCGGGATGCTCAAAAACATGTGTGAATACTGTATGATGATACTACCGTGCAGAATTCGGACAAGGGAATACTGTATGGTGCGTTCAGACCCGTGACGAATGTTCTCTGTAATCCAGCTGTTCATTTTTCCAGTCGGATTCCCGTAGAAAATGAACCACAAATCTCGTGCTTGCCATTTCTCGATAGAATACTGCGGGATGCTATCGCAGTGCATCATGTAGAGAGAGGGATACTGTATGATGCAGTTCGAATTCGGCCTCACCTATTAAATTCATCCGGTGAACCGGATTCCAATATTTCCGTGAGATGCATCACCTCCATACTGGGGGATGAGTGTCTGAGTTTTCAATGGAATGACGGGAGGATATCACGTCGAAATGAAAGTTGAGAATGGGAGGATTCAGAATAAAATCATCGTATGGTTTCAAGCTGGTCGGCTACGTCCCAGACCTAAGTGCTCCAAGAGAGAAGTAGCATGATCATGATGCTCAAAGGAGAGCTGTAAATGCTGTATGATGATACTGTCGAGCAGAATACGGATAGCGGAATACTGTATGATGCGATCAGATCCGTGACAAACGTTTTCTCCAATCTGTCCGATGATGCGACGAGATTGAATTCCCGTGGAGGAAACAACCGTGAACATCATGCTCGGATTCTCTTGAAAGAGTACTGAACGATGATATTGTCGTGCATCATGGAGGGAAGAAGATACTGTACGAGGCAATTCGAAGTCGTGCAAACATATTCAAATTTTCGGCACCAGAACCCCGTATTCCCGGTGGATGATGCATCAACTCGATGATGAGGGATGAGTTTCTGAGTTCTCGATGAAGTTACGGAAGATATGAAGGAAAGAAGGAAGTCGAGGATGAGAGGATTTGAACTGTGAAGATCGTATGATTTTGAGTTGATCCGGCTCATTTTGGACCTCAGTCCTCCAAGCGGAAAGAGGTATCATCTCACCTTCGTATGGAGATTTTCATCAAAATCCTTTCGATGCATCCTCGCAACCCATACGAGGCTCGGAGGGTACACACGTCCAAGTGGAGTGATCCATTTTTGACGTGTGTCGAATCCAGCAAATCAGCTGAGAAAAATCAGCAAAATCAGCCGATATAATTTGAATATTTTCGGCGGACCGGATTCCAATACTTCCGTGAGAGATGGTGCATTACCTCCATACTGGGGATGAGTGTCTGAGGTTTTGATCGAGTTACGGAAGGTTTTCGTGTACGCGCGAGCATTCTAGAAAATGCGAGACAGCTCGACGCGAGAGCCTTGGTCGTTGCCTTGCCTCTCTTCGTTATGGCATGATTGAGCTATTGACACCTGATCGGCCGAAATATCATAGGCCACCGGTGCCACAACCGAGTACTCGCGTCGAGCTGCGATCGTTGCTCGGCTCGCGCCAGTGAGCCGTGGTCCGCTGAGCCTGCGAAATGTGCAGCTCCTGCGTCGTCGCGTCCGAACCATCTCGCGATCGCGCCGGTGTCCGACCGTGACAACCATTCCTTTTCTTGCAATAGTTTTTCTCTCATTCAAGATTCCCGCGCCACGCACGCGATTCTCCGCGGATAATTTTTATTCTCTCTGTTCCACTCCTTTATTTAGAATATACTCCAGCTATTCACATTCTATTTTTCGTGAGTGTTTCTTACAAATCCTAGTGAACCCGTCTCATTTTTCCCCACGATCGATCCACCTAGGATGGGCTCCGAGATACCCATGGAACATCTCACCCCAACATTTTTGGTAGCAGAGCGTGGTTGGATCGTGTGATCTCGCGTGCGAGAATCGCAATTTGGTGCGCGCGCGCGGGAAATTTCGAGAGAGTCGCGGGTAAAGTGCAGTGCTGTGTGTAGTGCGGGTGCTATATCGCTCGCCCTGCACTCTTGCTACACCACACCAGGAACACCAGCACCGGAGCCTCGATCACTGAGGCCTCCCCGGCACCGGCGCCGGGGCGATCGGCGACGCAGCAGACCAGCTCGCCCAACGGCGAGCCTCGCACGGAAGGAGGCAGCAGCCCTGCGTCAGTCATTGGCCGCAGCGAGCAGTCTACCCGGCTTGGGCGCACCATCATCAGGGCACCGGATCGACGTTGCTGCCGCCTCGACGTACAGCTGGGGCGACGTTGAGCACCTTCCGTGGCATCCTCGCGAGCAGCGAGGAGGGCATTGGAGAGGGGAGAGCCGCGGCAACTCAGCTGCGGCGGGTGAGTGTATCGTTCCTAGTCTATCACACATACACTCACACCACTCAAAATACATCGCGCGAGGCGCGAATTGAGCGCGCTCGCTTTTCTTCCCCTCCCGCCCGCCCAGTTTCGCTGCCCATACTTGAGGGAGCTATAGTAGCTGCGGTGCGCTATATTGTGCGCTTCCTCCTCGCCGCGTGGCTCGCCCACCGAGTCTAGACCTCATTTGCAATTCGGACAGTATCTATCGCGCTGTCTCTCTCGCTCTCGTTACGTGCATGGCTAGACTCGGTTGCTGCAGTCATAGGCTCGCGTGTGCGAGCGTCTCATCACTTGTACGC
>JAPYYZ010002991.1:0-13068 GCA_030522705.1 Eretmocerus eremicus | reverse complement strand
AGGAAAGCAAAGAAAAAATACAATATCCCACTTCAATCAAATAGGAATCTCCATTTTGTAATATACTGTGTGTCATACCATGTATTTTAGTTGTCAGCTTGTAGGCAGTTATAGAATCCTCTTCGTTGAATAGTGGCGTAGGCAGAGAAATGTACGTACAACACTTACAATAAATTGAATGAACTATTGTACTTGATCAAACTGAAAAACTCCCATTCATTAGCTAATTTCAACAAAAAATAACCAGACTCTAACTTTTTTCCTGCAAATGTATCTTTATTACATAACCGAAACATCTATAATTGGAAAATATGTTTCAAAAAAGGCTCCAAAGTTCCTCATCCAAATTATTGTGAGACCTATCTTATGTACTCTTTGTTTCAGTTGAAAATCAAGATGAATTAACGCATCTGAAATAATCAAAAAGGAGGGGAAGCATTTCAATTCACAATGAAAAATTATTAGATAAACATGGTATACATCTTGACTGGTTTGTGATCAAATCATATACATTTTTATGTTTTTTCATACAAAACAGTTACACCGAGTAGTCTCAACTTCAATATTTTACATACAAACTCAGTTCTGGGCTCAGATTGCATAGAAAAATGTATATTCAAGCCACCGAGAGAGGAGCTCAGTTTGATATACAGTACTGAGATGTTATTTGACCTTCAACTTAAAAATTGGCTATTCACTATTCTCATTCATTCTACACTTTTGGTAAATGTTAGGTCATCCTCATAAACATCTTATCTAAAATTCTTCAGCAACACGGAACTGATAACTAATTTTCGCGATGTTTCTCCTCCCATTAAGAATGTGATAATATCTAGTGCAGCTGATGTTGCAACTTTTGTTAGAAGCCCTTGTGATATCATCAAGTTGTATCGTTTAGAATCGCATCTTACAGAGTTTCACTTATAATGAGTGAGATAGAACCAAAAAAATTATAATACTCTTGGGAAAACTTCGAAGTCATGGCGCCGACTTTGAATATTCTATTTTCCTATTCACTAAAGACATTCCGGTTAAACAGAGATTTTACTGCACAAGAGTAAATTTTTAAAAAAATTTTGACGTGCCCACCCTACTCCATAAACTTCACGAGGAGCTCTTGAGCTGTTACCCGCTGTTCTGGTGCGGACTGCAACCCATCTTCTATAGCCGCCCGAAATTTCGGTGGGACACCGAATGTTCCCAGCAAGATACTCATTAAAAAATTCATCGCGAGGTAATTTTCCAATTGCTCTGGGTCTTGCATACCCCATATCGGAATTTTTGCAAATATTTCGACGACTGTGCAACAAAGGGACCACACGTCTGACGCCTTTGAATTAGGTTTTGAGCGCAAGAGTACTTCTGGAGCCATGTAGTACAAGGTCCCCCTGCGTTCAATTTTGCCATTTGTTTGGTTCATATTCTCATCTACCACCGATTCTTGAGACAGTCCGAAATCGCACAATCTACTATCCCTTGTCGTTGGATTGAAAATCACATTCGCTGGCTTCAAGTCGTTATGAAGGATCTCGTTCGACGGGTCGTGCAGGTATGCGACGACCTGCATCAATTCTCGAGATGCTTTGATTTCCTCCTCGGATGACAGACTAATAAGTTTCTTTACATCCGGTTCAAACAATATTTTTGCCAGGCTAAAACCAGGCACGTACTCGAGCACAATACGCAAGTGTTTTTCGTAATCCTCCGTTAATCCAACCACTTGCACTATGCTCGGATGAATGAGTTTGCTCATTAATTTGGCCCCGTTGACAGTCATCCTGGTGGCATTGTCCAAATCTGGGTCAATTTTCTTAACCGCAACGTCGCGCGTCGTAACTGCCTACTTTGTAGAGCGCTGTAAGAAAAAATGATCAGTCAACAATTACTGTTTTATCAAATCTAATTTTCTTTCATCCATTCGTCCACCCGTCCAAATCCAGTCACGAAAATATAAATTGCGATCTGTGTGTATTCGATATTTTATTCAACTTTTGCCTGGGTCAAGTGCTTTTTTCTACCATACAGAACTGCGATCTGCGCGATCCCTCGTGACTCAAACTTGCGAATTGACACGTTTCGAGATGAAGTAGAAAAATTATGGTACCTTCGATGGAATAAATAAATACAACATCTCAAAGAATGTGAGAGCCCCTTAGAAATGAGCCCAGATACAGTCCTTTATGACACATCTACTCTGAGTTATAGAGCAATGAAAATAAACATATCGAGTCTCGGGCGTATACGAAGTTTTGACCGGCAGTATCTTTCGGAGGGCTAGCATGATGCGGCTCGACAATTATGGGCAGTTCCATCTGCCAGGTACGACAGAATGTGCTCGAATTAGCGAGAAGTCATGCAAATAGTGTAAATCTTCGCACAAGCCACAAATGGTTTTATCCGATTCTCCACAGTATCGAGCGAATCACGATTTTACTCTATATTTGCAGATTCAGAAAGATATATCATCAGGATGAGTATAAAATTCACAACCTTATTATTGCCAATGATCCTCTTCATTTGCAAATGAGTTCGAAATCGTGGTCTTCGCGAAACGTATTATCCGGACTGAACCACAAAATTTTATCTCCGGTAATCTTTCAACCCTTGGAAAATCTTACACAAGACGGCATCCCAAGACACATTCCTACCTCAGTAAAACATCGTCAAAATTTCGGTAACGCCCCCCCCCCCTCCCTCTCAGATCATTACGTAATTATCTAATGGCCCCTTACTTTCACAGTCTAATGCATAGTCCACAGTTATACAACAATCTATTCCATGTTATTCAGTCGAGCGCCCTCCTAAGTATCCGGCATTTGCCTACCTTTTTGGACGAAACCATATGCTCCTTCGCCAATAGTCTGTTTGAAAGCGAGGTCTCCTATTGGAATCACGTGGAATAGTGGGGATTCAACTGATATCATCTTCATCACTTCGGAATCCAATTTCATACTCGGTAACCTCGGTGGCGTCATTCTTTTCGCCATTATTTCATCAGTGTCGCTGCATACAACTATTATTCCTTTGTTTGCCCGTTCTCCTGCGCTTTTCGACCTGTCTTCTATAGTCTTCGAGGGGTCCCGGTTTGGAGTGACTTTGTTTGGGGGGATCCTTTTGATTTCTCCCTCCAGCGATGCCTTGAATCTTGGCCCCCACGACTTGTGTACTTCATCCACCGAAATGGTTAACATCGCGTAATCAAACGACCAAATTTCATTTTTATTGATCTCAAGATCACCGCGAGTTTCCGTCGCATCTGCCACTCGTTCTGCGAGTTCATTTTTTGGTTCTGTGTCATCTGAATCGGGCTGGAATCTATTATTGCCAGAGATATTCTTCCCATTTGGATTGGTTTCCGGCGTTTTCTGGCTTTTCTTTGTTACGGGAGACTTATGCGGGAAGTGTGGTTGATAGGATCGACCGGTTTCATTTTTTTTGGCAGTCAAATTTTTTGTAGCTTCACAGTGGTTTGACCAATCCACTTGTCTTGCCCTCACAGGTGTTATGGAAAGTTCTCTTCTTCCATGAATTTTGGCCACTGCTTCAGATGGGTGAGCATCATTACAGGTGGACGCTACGAGACTTCCATCATTTACAGCCGACGTAACACGGTTTTCATCACGAATCTCATCTCCAGTCTGTTGCTCTAATTCGTGGTCCATTCTCGTCGTTGATAGGATTTTAAAGCCAACTCGATGGTCGCCTGCCCCCTTTTCGTTGACGTAATCGTAAAAGGCCTGTCTCATATCGCTCGTCCAGAACCCTTTGATGACAGTCATCCCTCTCGTAGCCAATTCGATGGTTGATTTGTCCAGTAACGTATTTTGGTTGCTCGAAGCCTTTGATCTTATTTCTTCCACCGCCATCTTGATGAATCCACTCACAGAATAGTTATCAGCTTCGGATGCAGTGAGGATTACATCATTTAGCTTCATTTTGACATAATCCTCTCCGCCATACTGGCGATGATACCACACCACCTCAAAGGGTATCTTCCTACGTGGTGGCTTCATTTTATTCAAATTGCAATTTTTCACGCCGGTGCTCTGCAAACAATAATTACGTGAAATTAAACAATCTATTTTTAATCAAATTGCATCCAAAGTTTGAATTAATACTTAGATAATTACCATGGGTTGAATGACGACGCCTTTCTGATTCTCATCCAACTGGCCTCTCAACTCACGAGCTTTCCGCGTAGATTCATCTTCCACAGCTCCGCACTTTGACCTCGGGTCTGTAGTAGCATCTCCTGTCAATTTTCGTTTTCCAACATTATTCCACTCGCTCACATTGACCACCTTTTCATCCAAACAATATCCTTGACATGGATTACGCGTTACTCACGTGGGAAGAACACCCTGTATTGGGTCGACTGTTCCACCTTGAATGCATCGTCATTCATGGCGACACCAACCCACCTACCCCCGACCAAGGCCTTCAGCCCTGTGGCACGCTGGTCGATGTAATTGCGGATATCGCGCAATTTCACCCGGCCATTGACGGCCGGACTGGGACTGGTTCTTCTCCATCGTCAGGATATGCGATCATGATTGTCTCCATATTTGTCATCCGCCAATAAAAATACCTGTAACAGCATTGTTATCAGCACTCCGAATCATTGATTGCATTGTGTAGAGGAGGCTACATGAATCAGGCATAATTCTTCTGTTCCAGTTGAATGATTATGGATTTCTCATATACTTTTTAGTTAATTGAGTGGGAGAAGAAGCCACTGAGAGTGTCCTATTCAATATAAATATCACAGTCTCATAAGAGTTCATATTCAGTCCACAGAATTGAAGTGAAGTGACCCAAATTGAAGTGAAGTGACCCAAACTATCCCAAAGTCATTACATAGAATTCATGTTATGAACTTTTACCTTTCTGTTTGAACTTGGAGTCGCAAAAGCTAAGGTAGCCTCCCCTTGCCAGTGTTTTATAGGTCGTTATGAGCAGCAAACCAAATCTTTATCCACAGCTGGGTGAATGTGGATTAGGAATCCACCCGCTGTCACCGCCCCAATTCCAGGAATATCTCTTATTATAGATTCAAAATGCATTTTCATTAATTTTGATTCAGGGAAGGTTAGGCTTCATTTTGATTCACATGATCATTAGTAAGTATAAACGATATTCCATGATATTATCAATAAAGATCCTAAACAATACTGCTACGCAAAATTGCTTAAGAGCCACCAAAGTCAACAGCAATCGTTTCAAGTGCAAAACATGTCAAAGAATATCATTCATAACTATAATATTTTCCTTGCCCTCTAAATTGTCAAAGAAAAGTAAGGAAGATTCTACTGGGTTCTTCTAACTCTGTACCCTGAGGCTCAACTAAAACACTTCCATCTTACATGGGGCTGAACAAATGCAGTGCCCCTAATCAATGACATGCAATTGAAGTTATCGATAGAGGCTTTACCTCCTTCTCTTGCCTTCGAGCCGCAAAAGCTAGTGGAGAGTCTGACTGGCAGTGTTCATAGATCCTTCCAAGCAGCAAGCCGAAGGTTCATCCCAGTCCACTGAGAGAATGTGAAGTAGTTTATGAATATCAATCAGAAATAAACTGTGTTTCTTGCTCTGTAAATTGTCCAAGATGAGTAAGATTTTCTATCTAAATTTCTCACCATACAGTTCTCAAGCCCACCTATATATATCTTATACTGGGGCATATCTTAATATTTCCTCTCGGTTAGCCCTTCTCTTCATCGCTTTGAAAGCTGGCATAGTACATCTGAAAGTAAATGGGACATTCATTAGTACAAGCTCCTACCAGATTACGCAAGGATCCATGAGAAAATGCATGGACATTAAGAGTCTTGTATGCTTGATTCATACTTGAGCTTAGATAACAACTTTGCATAGTAACACTGAACAACCCTTCGATGAGTTGTTCATTCAGTCTTGAAACAATAGAGGCTCTTTTCTAAGCACAAAGAGAGGAGGAATAAGCCACAGAGCTGGATATGAGTTGAGCAAAAAAGGAAGGACAAGAGTGTAAAAACCGAAATTGATCTCGATGCACCGAATGCCGACCTGCTCCTGAAGCTGTGCAATAACCTCACTATATAAAACAGTGTAATCTTCTGCATCAATGATATAACTGTGTAGAGTAGTATCGACGATGTAGAACGTCAGTGTAGAACGTGGCGCGAATTCATCTTCCGGGTTGGCGCAGATTACAAGGATTTCAGTACCGGTCGGGGTCGCGTCGGTTTCACGGTTACGATGGCGTCTTGGTGGCGTTGCTTCTGCTCCAGCGTCATCGAATCTCTGACACTGATGATGTCACCGTTACCGTCACGCGTCAGTCAAGGGCTGCGCTTTACAGATTTGCTTCCTTCGATAGATACCTGTGTTTAGTAAGACATCTCAATATTGAATAGCTCAAAATTATGAAATTGTTCACATGTGAGGCTAATTATTCTATCGTGAAAAAGCCTTGTGAGATCGGTACGTCAAAGGCAAAAGATTCAAAAGATTTTCCAACGTTATCACATGTCGTTCCGAGTCCGAGATATTAATCTTTCTCTAGGAGAAGATTTATGTGGACAAATATTTACATAACTCAAATATAGCGTAAAATGCATAATTGGCAAAATGCACTATTGGAGGTAGAAGCAGTGACATTTATCTGGATGAAGTACCAGTCATCTCTTCTGAATGAAGAAAATTCCCATAAAATAAATTCTTTGAGATGACCGACCAAAAGAAGATAGGAAGTTATTGTGTGCGAATAGAAAATTAATGAGGAACATTTCAAGATGCCAATATGATGCTGAGAAGCATGTCCTGGCAAAATGTGATTTGAATATTGTACCCATCAATTGTAGTGTATCTCAAATCACTATTTGTCGAAGGAGGAATTCGATGAACATGGTTGATCTGCGCAACCGCGCCGGCGGCACGTTGGCTACGAATTGTCGATAATGATAATGCATTGGTCGATGATCAGAACTCGATCAAGAAATTTGTTTGTCAAAAGGTTCATCAGCTATGAATCATCAATATTCTGATGAATTTATCAAATATCAAAGATATCCTCCATTAAGAAGATCTGAAATAAGTTCTATTGACAATATATAAAAGCTCTTTTATTGACAAGATCGACGAGATTTTACTTTATAGTCTGTTTCCAAACCCACTTTGAGAAAGGAGTGTGCTGATTTTGCGTCAAGCAGTTTTCCAAGGTAACAAGTGCGTCGTAACGCTACACAATTTATTATTATTCTCTCACTTATCGCATCAGCTCCAGGAGAAAGTAATCATACAATGTACCGAGCATGGATTCATTATTATGACAAAAAGAATGTTTATTATAAACATCATCGATACAAGAAATCAGTGAATCCGGGGATAGTCTTATCTTAACTTTAAAATGCCCGATGAATTACTGGTCATAATGTGTATATCGGTATATTATGGAGGCGATTTTCACAAAGATCAAAGCGCAATTGACTCACAAGTACCTTCGTACCTTTCAAGCGATCGACCTGGATGCATAATCCAGCGTAGTGATATATTCTGTGCCACTAACTTTATCGTAATACTAATAATATAAATATATTGCCGTAAAACTTGATCTCAGACAACCAATGAGCACCGAATTTATTAGAATCTAAATGGCAAAGCGAGCGACTTAATCACGAGATGGAGTAACTCTGGCCCCAAGATTTAGAGACGCGAGGTACCGGCTCCTGATAATACTAGGGGAAAACAACACCTTTGCTCGCGTCAGGAGTTGCTCTTTTAGCTAATATCTTTCCAAACGAGCCAGCGTTCGCTAGCATTGTAACCCGATCAGCATATAATGTATACTTATTATACACGGGACGAACGTATATATCATTATATACTAATGCTCGATCTGAAGAATCTCCAATAAAATCATTACATCCATCATGAATCCACGTGCATACATTTATGCTTGAATTACAGCAAAAGCACTCAACTCGAACACAACCAGGGAATATAAAACTGAGAACTTGTAAAAATCTCATCTGAGAGCACTTGATTGTCATTATTTATCTATAAGGCACAGGCCACATAAAATCTATCATTGAAAAATATGTAAAAATGTAAATGAAGCATGAATGTCACAGTCACATTGGATGTCTTCAAAAATATATCCTCCTCGTTAAGATTGAAGGATTCTCTCTACATCACACAAGGAAGCGCTCGCTGGCCTTCGAATATTTGCAGAGCCCAAATCAAAAACAGTAAATTTATGTCGTACACACCGATACATAGGCCTCAAAAGAATAAGGGCCATTCGTAATCACACCCAATTTCCGACATCAGTAATTCACAAATGCCTATCATTTTGCAAAGAGAAAAACAATCAATCGTGGCCGCTGATGATTAACATGAGAGTTCCCACGCGCCAATATCTCATAAAAAATAAAAAGGTATTTTTCAAACTTGATCAAATTCAGTTGAATAATCGGTGATACAAATATTCTTCGGAGATCGTCTCCAATTCAATTTCTCAGTCGTTAATGGGCAAGTACGGTTCCCTATGAATCCATCCAGTCCCTGCCATTTATCGGTTCATGTATGTCCCCATCGGGTTCCGGCCCCAACTCAAATGCACGGAGAATCTGTACGGCTGTGGCACGCTCTCTTATTTTGTACGCTAAAGCATATTTAATGTGCGCTCGAAGATAAGGCGGCAGCACATCAAGATCTGGCACTTGTCCCATTGTCAAGTATCTAAGGAGTTGGGTCTCCACATCTTGGCCTGCCATGATGTCCCAAGCATGCCCGTCCTCAAATACCTCAATGAAGGTGCAAGCTAGTGACCAAACGTCAGATGAAGTTGAATTTCTCTTCTCTATCCGGAATACCTCCGGGGCCATATACGTCGGCGTTCCTCTTCTATGATAATCGCGGGGAAGCGGCTCATTTTCCAACCGTAAGACTGTTCTCAGATGCTCCGCCAAACCAAAGTCACATAATTTTGCGGCTCTTGTTCTTCCATCTATCAGAACGTTCGAGGGCTTTATGTCGTTATGAACGATACCCACTGAGCTGTGGTGTAAATACCGTATCGATTTTGCAAGATCGTGGCATATGCTACGCCTTTCATTTCTCGAAAGACGGAAATATCTTCGTGTCGACGAGCACATCAAAATCTTTCCAAGATTCTCACCGGACACGAATCCCATGACAATGGCGGGCCCTGTGAAACGTACGGTGACACCGATGAGTCTCACAATATTAGGGTGTCTGATCTTTACCATGGTCGATATCTCGTTCTTGAGCTGCTCAAAAGACAGGAATCCTCGACGAAATGATTTTACAGCCACATCATGATCCCCGGCCAAGTAAGTCGCTGCAGAATACAAAATATTCACGGTTACCTCCATTATCCGATGGAATTCCAGGAAATTGATCGTGAGTAAGAGTGATTATTCTACATAGACGAATATTCTCCACCGCCGCGTCCTTACATCAATTTTAAGCTCGAAGGAAATGAGGAATTAATCTGTTCCAATGCGCACTCGATTTGCGAGAGTTATAATACGTTAACTGCGGACATCCTACCGTTGAATATTGAAAACGCATTTGTAACTCATAGCGTATGAGAATCGAGCGAGGCTCAAAAAATGACGAAAGTCATATGAACAAGAAATATGAGGAGATTTATATTTCTCACTCATTCGCCCAAGCATATTGTTTATCAAAAACGTATCTCGCGGCGACAGATATGTCACAAATGCATCCCGTTCTATCACAGGTTTATCCGTAAAAATATCTAAGTTAAGGTGGTTCACGCGGTAAGAGAGAGACAGATAGCTGGATGTGAGAGAGACAGGCGCCAAAGAGTATTTTAGAAATTGAATATCTCTTGAGTGAAACCACCAATCTACATGAAACCTGACATGAATGCTCTCAAGACCATGGAGTTCAGGAATGATTCATCTTTCAAATTTTTGCTTCGTTCGTTTATTGATGCGACTATTGTAAAATGAGATATCTCCAGAACCAGATTGACGATCTTCACGCAATTTCACAGAGATTCTCCTCTCGTAATGAGCTATCAGTACAAATTTTGTCAGATTCTTCTATTGCTCTGTTTTCGTGATGTCTCAGGCGGAGGCTGAAATCACTATCTTCCCCGTGTAAATTGCCAAAACTTTGAGGATTAATATCTCGGAAACTAGGTTGACAATTCTCCTGAAATTTTGATATGTTCTTCAGACCCATAGAATCTTCCAGTGTGCAAAATTTCAGCGATCGTAGCGCCTGGACCACCTCAACTGGAAATATATTTTTTAACAGGAGGGAATGCAAGCAACATATACGGCTTGCGACATTTTGGGAAATTATACGATTAGCGCAGATACTTCTTACATTCTACGATATGCGTCGAATCACGTTGAAGAACGTATATCAATGAAAATAGTGACCGTCGGGTTCAGTAGCGTATACAAGTAGGTAGAGTGAAGTTCATTGAATAACTAGATCATGCTATTCTCACCTTTTGACACCACTCCGAAGGCACCCATCCCAATTTGCTTCAATATTTTCAATTTTTCGTGGGCAATCGGCCTAGCCATAGGCCCAGTGATCTTCTTGATCTCGGAAAGACGTATGTCCGTGGTTTCACGCTCATGACTAAGGATGAAGTTGTCGACAGGCCTACCAGCGATACTGCTCACGCGCACAATGTCGCGATTCACTGCCTGGGCCGTTTTTGGTTTGTTGGGTTGGTATTGATTTTTTGCTGGCGTTATTTTAGATCGTGCCTCAATCTTAGGTAGCTTCTCTGGGTGCAAATCTAACTTGGAAGATGTTATGACTGGCCTGGATGCAAGAGTTCTCTTCCTTGTATCGTTTTGTGGGGCCCCAACAACTACGACTACATCTCGTGCAGCTGTGGAAACAGCAACATCCTTCTTCATTTCATCATATGCCTTTTGGTGCACCTTAACAAGGCGTCTGTTGGTCAGTGATGCCGAGTCAGGATCGTTTTCGATTTCATCTCCGCATAGATAAATATCTTCATGGTGCGGCTTCCCCGTTGTCAGCAAGTGAAGACGTGCCTTATGACCACCTTTGGCACTAGCAGCAACATAATGGTATATCCCTTTTAACTTATCCGTTATCATAAATTCTTTGATAACAATATTCTTTGTCGTGCCCAGCTCTATGCTGCAATTTTCTAGAATAAATAGAACCTCTTCCTGTTGCACAAGTTGCTTAAATTTCTTGACAGCCAACTCTTTGATATCATCGACCGATGAAGTTGTCGTAGGTCTCACTTTGAGGACTACCTCTTCAGAGCACATCTTCTTGTATCGCAATTGAGCGTGTGATCCATGATACAACAAGATCCCGACTTTTCTTGTTCTTAGTTTGTCCATAGACGCAGGTTGGGCATTGGTGTTGAAAATATTTTCAACCTCGTGTCTTGCAGTTATGTGTTTCCATTTTTTCTTAGTTCTTACATTCTCTTCGCCATTCCGTTTTGGCTCCACGAACTCGGGTGCTTCTCTCGAGCCACCACGCTAGAAAATGAAAACTGTTTATCATTCCGCCCGCTGGACATGTAGGTGGTCATTAATTAGAATTTTCAAAATATCAATTAATGAACATGAATTTGTTACTTACTGCTCTCTCGCACTTTTGCAGTATGTTCGCATCGAGGTCCTTCATAATGCCCAAAATATGCTGGGGAACCTTTGCCTTGACGTAGTCGACCCGTGCATCTGGATTTGCGGTTTCACCTGCAATTAACCAAAAAAATTCCACTTGGTCTTGCATCTTACGCTTGTTTACTATATTCATCATTGTTGAAGAACTTACGGGGTACATGAATTTTATATTTCAGATTTGGTTTTATGGGAAACATTCCTTCCTTGGGGCTGACACAGATCCATTCATCTCCATTCTGGAATTTGATGTCAGTGGCACGCTTGTCCACGTATGTAATTAGGTCTCTCAGTGTTACGTAGCCATCTGTGACCTGCACGTCAACAAGTGGGCATTCTTCGTCTGCAAGGTGCACTTCAATCGACTCCATGAGTACCTGGCCAACCATAATTAACGTATGACGTATTAGGACTTACTTTGAAGGTTATAGAATGAGCTTTAGAATAACCTCAGCTACATTGAAAAATATCCACATGTGCTAAAGTGAAAGCTATGAGAAGCCCTAAAAGTTAGAGGGCAATGTTGTGTTTTCGATAACTGAAATTTCTGTTTCGTCAAAACGATATAGCTTGCCTCTACTCTAATGGAATTCTATGTGTCTTGGCTTATTTTGAAGGTCTTGAAATAATCTTCGAAATGGCCCAAGGGATGTTGGAAAATATTGGGGTGAGACAAAGTTGGAACTTCTACGAGCTCCAAGGAACCTCAATTGCTACATGTTCCTCAGCTATTTTTGCGATATAAAGAAACGAAAATCAGAGATTTTACCCACCTGAGATAAAAAAACAAATACACTATCAAGTCTCTATCTACTCTAGGGATTATTCAAGAAATTTTCTGAAGGAGGAAAATATTTTCATTATAACTTCGTGATAGATCGGAATAAAGAGGTAAAATTTCAAATGAATTATTTCTGAGTTGATGATGCTTGTGCAAACAAAATGTAAAATCAGACCGAACTTAACATCCTTACAAGGTCTTCCCCGGATTTGAGATACTTATCGGATCTCACTAAAATGAGTCAGCTTCTGGATCCGGTTCAAGCCTCACACGCATGTTTTGATGCCTGTTAAATAATAATCCGTAGTCAGATTTTGGGAAAACAAGATGGCGGACCCGAAATGGCGGACGGGAATCCAAAAAACTCCAAATTTTGGATTGGAAGAAAATAGCATCATTTTTGGCTAATTACAAAACGAAATTTTCTCCTGAAGTTTTCCTCTGAAATGCACCATTTTTCCGTGAAAAAATTATTCAACAGGCATCAAAACATGCGTGTGAGGCTTGAACCGGATCCAGAAACTGACTCATTTTAGTGAGATCCGATAAGTATCTCAAATCCGGGGAAGACCTTGTCGTTCCCAAGATTTTCCGGAAAATCCGAGGAATTTTCCACACTCG